>NW_019280880.1:257772-276894 GCF_000648695.1 Onthophagus taurus
AGGCAAAATAATGTTGTTAAAGGATTAGATACTACTGGTAGAAGACTAAATACTACTTAAAAAGGTTACCTAATGCTGGCAGAAGACAAGATACTGCTGGAATAAGACTAAATAACGTGTTAGAGTATATAATAGAATATATATATAAATAACGGATTAGATACTGCCAGTGGAAGACTAAATACTACTTAAAAAGGTTGCCTAATGCTGGCAGGAGACAAGATACTGCTGGAAGAAGACAAAATAATGTTGTTAAAGGATTATATACTGCTGGTAGAAGACTAAATACTACTTAAAAGGTTACCTAATGCTGGCACAAGACAAGATACTGCTGGAATAAGACTAAATAACGTATTAGAGTATATAATAGAATATATATATAAATAACGGATTAGATACTGCTGGTAGAAGACTAAATACTACTTAAAAAGATCATCTAATGCTGGCAGGAGACAAGATACTGCTGGAAGAAGNCTTTTTTGGCTAATATCTCCATTATTTTTAGAGATATGAAAAAACCAAATACAGCATTACAAAGCTTGATCTTTTCTCTACCTAAATCTATAATAATATGTAGTAATATATTATCCGATCGATCATAATAAAAATTGAAAGTTAAAAAAGAACGAATACCCTTGTTCAATTAGATATATTTAGAAGAAAGTTTTATTTTTAGCCAAAATCTCGATTTCTATGCATCTGGGAGAAAAAGTATAAAGAAGTAATATTATAGAGAATAAAATTTCCTACAAATTATGTATGTACGATTTTTTTGTATAACTTATATTTATCGAACCCCACACGGGAATTTAACAATGTGTGAAGAAAAATACTGTTTCCTCTTTTTTGGCTAATATCTTCATTATTTTTAGAGATATCAAAAAACCAAATACAGCATTACAAAGCTTGATCTTTTCTCTATCTAAATCTATAATAATATATAGTAATATATTAACCGATCTCTCATAATAAAAATTGCAAGTTGAAAAAAGAACGAATACCCTTGTTCAATTAGATATATTTAGAAGAAAGTTTCGTTTTTAGCCAAAATCTCGATTTCTATGCATCTGGGAGAAAAAGTATAAAGNACAAAATAATGTTGTTAAAGGATTAGATACTGCTGGTAGAAGACTAAATACTACTTAAAAAGGTTACCTAATGCTGGCAGAAGACAAGATACTGCTGGAATAAGATTAAATAACGTATTAGAGTATATAATAGAATATATATATAAATGACGGATTAGATACTGCTAGTAGAAGACTAAATACTACTTAAAAAGGTTACCTAATGCTGGCAGAAAACAAGATACTGCTGGAATAAGACTAAATAACGTATTAGAATATATAATAGAATATATATATAAATAACGGATTAGATACTGCTAGTAGAAGACTAAATACTACTTAAAAAGGTTACCTAATGCTGGCAGAAAACAAGATACTGCTGGAAGAAGACTAAATAACGTATTAGAATATATAATAGAATATATATATAAATAACGGATTAGATACTACTGGTAGAAGACTAAATACTACATAAAAAGGTTACCTAATGCTGACAGGAGACAAGATACTGCTGGAAGAAGACAAAATAATGTTGTTGAAGGATTAGATACTGCTGGTAGAAGATTAAATATTACTTAAAAAGGTTGCCTAATGCTGGCAGAAGACAAAATACTGCTGGCAGAAGTTTATTTAACTCGAAGAAAAACAAAAATGGATAAATTTTTAATAATATTTACTTCAGAAAATCACCAAAGTGCTATAAAAANAATACCCTTGTTCAATTAGATATATTTAGAAGAAAGTTTTATTTTTAGCCAAAATCTCGATTTTTATGCATCTGGGAGAAAAAGTATAAGAGAGCAATATTATAGAGAATAAAATTTGCTACAAATTATCTATGTATATTTTCTTTGTACGACTTATATTTATGCAACTAAATGCAGGAATATAAGAAAGAATGGAGTAAAAAATTCGTGGAGTAAACGAATGATAAAAAATTAGAAATACTCAAACATTTATAACAAAAATCAAATGAATTAATTTATTGATAGAATGTATGATCGAAATAAAGAAAAAAAAAGTTTTTTTCAAACTGTTACTCTATTTATTCATATATTAAATTAATACACCACAGCACAATAAACTATCGCTATTTCTGTATATTTTTCTTCATTAATTTTTAATCCATATAGGTACAAATATACAGTATATGCCACTGCGTTATTTCCATTAACTCTAAGAAAATATGTACGCTGGTCGAATTATAATATCTTTTATTTTATATTTTAAACATCTTATCTATACACAATAAATTGCATAAATTCCAAAAATAGAAAAATCAAAATATTTTTGTTTACTAAGTACGTATTTATTTATATTTTTTTATTAATTAAATCGATAGAGTTACAAAGTTATTTCGTCGACCAGTTTACATACCTTGAAAAAAGTTTTTGTTCGAAAAAGTATTTTTTTTTTTGAAAAATTACGTATACAGGATTTTGTAGCACAGTTTTCATCGTTACGTATATCATTTTTTGTGTTGTTTTAACGCCATTTTAACCTTGCTCTGAAAGGTTTAGCTGTTTTATATTACTTCGTTATTTATTTAAACCCGTAAAAAGAAAGAACATCAAAATTTTGGTATACAAAATATTTGATATTTTGCTAGTTATTACAAAATATCCTTGACTTTCGTTACGGAAAGCAAACTCAATTGAGTTTATAGAATTTTTAATTAAATTCTAAAATTAATTAGAATCAATACACATTTTTTCGTCGATTTCAAAGTACCCCTACATGGATCGTTTTTGTTTTGTTTCTTCGTTTTCTTCTTTATCATCGTCTTTCTACCTTTGGCATTACGCATAATCTTTATTTTTATTATTATTATTCTTTTTTTCACTGTTATTATACAATATTCGTAGTCGTATATTTCAATATCCTTTTTTTTTGATGTCAAAACGAGTTAATATATGTACAAAAAAAAATATTCGAGTTTGTTTATGTTTAATAATAATTAAATTTTTAATAATATCTACACAAAAAAATTTCAAATACCCGAATATTTTTTGGGAGGGATATTTAAAATTTTCGATTTATTTGTAATTTTATTTCCAAGGTGCTAAGAAGGAAAATTGTCTTTTTTGCACTGACCTTGAAATAAGGGCGCATTCACACTCATCAGTCCTATCTGTTGTCTTCATTCTCTCTCGTTTTCTCTCGCTCTGGGTGTGTTATCGTTGAAACAAATAAAAAAAAGAACAATTGCACACTTCACACTGGCCACTAGATATAATACACTTTTCTCTTTTTTCTTAATCAATTGTCCTTTTTATATCGATTTACTTAAATAGATTCGTAATAATAGTTAATAATATATAATTATCTACATATAAATAATTTACCTTTCTCTCTTTTTAGTTCGTTAATTAATTTATTACAAAAAAATATTTAAAGAAAAATATTAAAAAAAATATTTAAAAAAAAAAAAAACAAATAAAGAGACTTTTTACAACGTGTTATATTAATTATAATAAAAATTTAATTAATTAAAAATTATTTTTAATTAATTATTCAGAGGTCATTGCGGTTGTCGCGTTTAGTTTTTTTTTTAATTTTAGTTAATTTTGTTTAATTTACTTCCAAAAAAGAAATAAACAATATTTAAATGAAACCAAAAATCCTTTTCGAAAAAAAATCATTTAAATACCGTAGAGAAGAGCTTTGGACAGAGCAAAGCCAGTTTTTTTCTTAATAAATGCAAATGACTATGACGTATTTCTTTAGGTACATAGGTTTTCCTTGTATTTTTTTATTCTTTTGTGTGTGTGTGTGTGTCAATCGCCTTCAACACTCTCACAAAAAAAAATCATTTCTTATCCTACTCCTGCTGCTGTTAGTGCTATTTCTGATTACATTCACTGTGGCGATCCTTGCGGGCTGATATCATCGCCAGCTCCTTCACTTCCTCCTTCTCCTTTGGTTTTATTTTCTTTCTTCCACTTCATCCTTCTATTTTGAAACCAAATTTTTATTTGTCTTTCTGTAAGACATAGCGCGTGTGCTATCTCGATTCTTCTTCGCCTGGTCAAGTACCTGTTGAAGTGGAACTCTTTTTCCAATTCAAGCGTTTGATACCTCGTGTACGTCTGTCTGCCTCTTTTTCTTTCTGCAGAAAAGAATTAAATTTTTTATTAATCATAAAATAAACATGGTGTTGGATTTTATATTTGGCATCGGACGCAAGTTTCGTCGGTTACCGCGTGCGATTGGCTAAATATAAATCGGAAAATAAACGTCTCAGTCTGGCCAACCGCACGCGATATGTCGTAACACACGTAAGGCCTCTCTCTGCCTGTCGATAATAAATAACTTACCACCAGGCAGACGAAAGACATTAACGGTAATGGATCATTTTCGGGATGGATAACAATTTTCTAAATACATGGATAACCATAAAAAGAAATATTACTTTTAAATTTTTAATATGAAATGACCAAGAGCTTTTATCAAAATTATAGTAAACATTAATTTTATCTGGAAACAAAGTTACTCGTGGGAATTGTTATGATGTGGGTGGATTTGAAATATAAATAAATTGACCAACTTGGCACGATTCAAAATTCATAAATTGGAACCAAGTAACAATTCGTAATTGCAAACAAATTTATATATTAATATATCAATTCTCATCGCATTATTTAAAACCCACTTGGAACCATCTCCAAAAATCTGACAACAACGTCTCGTCTTTTCATATTTATTTTATTCTTGTTCGATTGAAACCTCGTTTTCCTTTTATCTCGGAGGTTATCTAATTAAGGATATTAGATCCACTGTGAAGTCTTGGGAAAGATGGAGGATCGTCGCCGAGAAAGAGAACGAAAAGAAGGGAGCACGGGGTTTGGGGGAAGCTGGGCGGGAAGGAAAGAGAAAGAGAGAAGAACCGGGACGGGGGGCGCCTCTGATGAACGTTACACCGACCGGGACAAGA
This sequence comes from Onthophagus taurus, assembly GCF_000648695.1. Lineage (NCBI taxonomy): Eukaryota > Metazoa > Arthropoda > Insecta > Coleoptera > Scarabaeidae > Onthophagus > Onthophagus taurus. The sequence continues at coordinate 262,774 of NW_019280880.1, forward strand.
CGTGTAATTATTTCAACCCGGCTACGTCCCAAGTTTGATTTATACCTACACGGACATGAGCTCTGATTAGTTCGATGCTTCTTTAATTAAGGGTACCTTTTTAGACCTTTTTCCAAAAGTATTTTTTTGGTTTTCCTTTTCTTTGTCGGAAGATTTCAAAAACAGATCCGTCTTTAGGTTTTATATATAATTCACAGGTTGTTTATTACATGTAATATATCTTAGGAGTTTTTTGCTTAATAATACATTTATTGCAAGTAGGCATAAAGAAGAAATAAGTGGAAAGCAAAAACGCAATACTAGAAAGTTGGTACATCAAAGGGGTTTGTAAAAAAACACCGAAACACTAGATTATGCTGTTAAAGGATTAGATACTGCTAGTAGAAGACTAAATACTGCTTGGAAAAGATTACCTACTGCTGGCAGAAAACTAGATACTGCTGGAAGAAGACAAAATAATGTTGTTAAAGGATTAGATACTGCTAATAGAAGATTAAATACTACTTAAAAAGGTTACCTAATGCTGGCAGAAGACAAGATACTGCTGGAATAAGACTAAATAACGTATTAGAGTATATAATAGAATATATATATAAATAACGGATTAGATACTGCTAGTGGAAGACTAAATACTACTTAAAAAGGTTGCCTAATGCTGGCAGGAAACAAGATACTGCTGGAAGAAGACAAAATAATGTTGTTAAAGGATTAGATACTGCTGGTAGAAGACTAAATACTACTTAAAAAGGTTACCTAATGCTGGCAGAAGACAAGATACTGCTGGAATAAGACTAAATAACGTATTAGAGTATATAATAGAATATATATATAAATAACGGATTAGATACTGCTAGTGGAAGACTAAATACTACTTAAAAAGGTTGCCTAATGCTGGCAGGAAACAAGATACTGCTGGAAGAAGACAAAATAATGTTGTTAAAGGATTAGATACTGCTGGTAGAAGACTAAATACTACTTAAAAAGGTTACCTAATGCTGGCAGAAGACAAGATACTGCTGGAATAAGACTAAATAACGTATTAGAGTATATAATAGAATATATATATAAATAACGGATTAGATACTGCTAGTGGAAGACTAAATACTACTTAAAAAGGTTGCCTAATGCTGGCAGGAAACAAGATACTGCTGGAAGAAGACAAAATAATGTTGTTAAAGGATTAGATACTGCTGGTAGAAGACTAAATACTACTTAAAAAGGTTACCTAATGCTGGCAGAAGACAAGATACTGCTGGAATAAGACTAAATAACGTATTAGAGTATATAATAGAATATATATATAAATAACGGATTAGATACTGCTAGTAGAAGACTAAATACTACTTAAAAAGGTTACCTAATGCTGGCAGAAAACAAGATACTGCTGGAATAAGACTAAATAACGTATTAGAATATATAATAGAATATATATATAAATAACGGATTAGATACTGCTAGTAGAAGACTAAATACTACTTAAAAAGGTTACCTAATGCTGGCAGAAAACAAGATACTGCTGGAATAAGACTAAATAACGTATTAGAATATATAATAGAATATATATATAAATAACGGATTAGATACTGCTAGTAGAAGACTAAATACTACTTAAAAAGGTTACCTAATGCTGGCAGAAAACAAGATACTGCTGGAAGAAGACTAAATAACGTATTAGAATATATAATAGAATATATATATAAATAACGGATTAGATACTACTGGTAGAAGACTAAATACTACATAAAAAGGTTACCTAATGCTGACAGGAGACAAGATACTGCTGGAAGAAGACAAAATAATGTTGTTGAAGGATTAGATACTGCTGGTAGAAGATTAAATATTACTTAAAAAGGTTGCCTAATGCTGGCAGAAGACAAAATACTGCTGGCAGAAGTTTATTTAACTCGAAGAAAAACAAAAACCGATAAATTTTTAATAATATTTACTTCAGAAAATCACCAAAGTGCTAGAAAAAAGCAACTTAAGGTAACTATAATCATTTAAATATATTTTTATGTTGTAAAGTAATGTATTAACTTAAAAGTAAACACATCCTCATGAAAATCTAATTACAGTATATGCAAGAGGGGCAAAGTTCTATTTTGTGCTCACCACACAGACTTTTATGACATTATGCACAGAATGATTTCGTCATTCGTCAATTAGAGGAGGGACAAATGGCGTAAATCTTTCTTTTTCTAGAATTTTTCATTTGTTTAGTATAATCATCATCAATATAATCATCAACCTTTCTAGTCCGACTTTTGACAATTTCGACAAGTTTTAGTCCAGGGTTAAAAAGGTTACCTAATGCTGGCAGAAGACTACATACTGCAGGAACAAGACTAAATAACGTTGTTAAAGGACTAGATTCTGCTAGTAGAAAATTATAAAAAGACTAGATACTACTGAGAGACGACTAGATGCTGCTAGAACAAGACCAGAAGAAAGGATAATATTGTCAAAAGACCAAATAACTAACAAAAGACTAGATAGTACCGTTACAGCAACACTAATATGATAACAATAAGATTAGACCAATAATTTTTCACATAATTTCATCGTTTCTTTGAACTTAGTACTATTTGTCACTCCCAAATTCTGGACACTCCTATGTCTCCGTGCATGGTTTCGAAATGATGGTTCCTGGCAATGCTATTTTCTGTGCTTTTATGTGTCACACTGCATTTGCACCATTCATGATCCAATACACAGTTCCTTCTTATTAAGAACTGGTTTTCAAAGTCTCTTGATTTGTTTTCATCTCCGGTCGACATTCTTGGTCTTATAATAGTACGATAAATCATGAGCTTCGATTGTCTCTGATTGTTCATCGATTTTCTTCGTTTACTCTGCTAATGAGTTGTTTTTAATACTTTGGTAATTTTATGAATTATGGTTTTTATGAATCTTTGAGCTTCTCCGGTTAAAATTTAAATATCGTTAGATATGCAAGAATTGGTTAACAATGAATTACTTTCCTGTATATCATAAAAATGTGTTACTTTTAACATTTATCTACCAATCCATCCGCCTCTCATCTCCAATCAACAAAAAAAAGGAAAAAAAAACAGGATGATAGCGAATCCTATGTCCTGCGAGAATTCTCTGATTAATTGACGCCGTCCGGTTTTAATTTATTCATGAAAACCGATTTTTCAACGGCGCAATTTGCGTTTTAACCGATGTATCGAGAAAAGATGTTTGATAACCAACATTTTTTTCTAAGCCGCTTATTTTTTTGGCTTGACGCGATATCTCGCTTTCATTTTCTCAATTCTTTTGTCGGTACATGTGTGTGTGTGGTATCCGGGTTGACGAAGGGCGATGAAGAGTATAGAGAAAGAGAGACGTTAGTAGAAGCGTGTTTCGCCCTCGCGTTAGTTTTTTGGCATGTTCTCCTCGAGACCGCCATTCGTCTTCGTCACGACTGACGTTGCAGCGCCCCTTTTCTACCGCCCCCTATATGCCCCTACTCCTACTTTGGCCAGGAAAGGCACTCCATTCGTGGTTGGAATTTTAAATAGAAAGATCAATAATAAAAGCAGAAAGACTAAGATGTAATAATATATACGAAATGTAATAATAAAGTTAAATGAAATAATTGAAAAGATAAGATTGGGGTTGTTAGTGAGGTGTTAATCGGTTCTTAAAAAGGGTTAACAATTTAACGGGAGGGGTTGGTACTATCAAATCTGCCCGTGTCACATCCATCACTGCAAAATGCTTATTTAATGGTATCGCACCAGAGGCGGTGGTTGAGGCTCCGTAGTTGGACGCGAAGCGGCGCTGGTGGCGGCGGCTTCGCAGCTCCGTGCGTTCATAAATCGTCCGGACTCAACAAGTTGCCTATACAGAGATCGGCCTGAGGTTGCACATTGTTATGTACCGACTTCTGGTACCTTTTGGGGAGCTCCACTAACCGACCAGGATTACATGGTCTTTGGACCCTTTAAACCCACCACACAAATTTACAGGATTGTTAAAGATAATAACCCGAAGAGAAAGAAAAAAAAATTAGACACCAATTTCAAAATTGTGTTCAATTATTTCTCATCATCGTCGTTTCTCAGTTGTGCTATCTCCTTATTATTATTTCAATTTTTTTTCTTGCTTTTTTTCATCCTCCGTTCTCAAACACGGTTGACGGGAAGAGGACGATTACTTTAATTGACGTCGGAAAGTGTCACGTTCTATCATCGTCTCCGTGAACCAAGTTTTAATTGAAATCATCTCGACGAAATATTAGAAAAAAATAAAATAAAATAAAATAGGGTAGGAATTAAAACGTTTTAGGTAAACGAAAACTGTGCAAAATCAACTGTTAAAAGGAACAATGCTTGCGCAATTTTGAATGGTGTCTCAATGAGGTGGCACTTTTTGTGTCTCCTTTTCAAGACGTGGGGAATTTTCAAAGAAGGACAATTGGTAATTGTTATCTTGACGTTTATACCTGAATTTGAGTTTTTCGGCTACTGTTATATGGTATTATGTAATAATTTCAATGGATGCAGGTAAAATGATTTGAATATATATAATATAACTTACCAAACTGACTTCGCATCCAAGGATAAAGCGGACTTGGTAACGCTGCCGCATTACTATTTGGTTGTTGTTGATTGGGTTGTTGACCCTGTTGCATATTTCCCTGCTGATGGGCCGGTTGTTGATGCATATTGCTACCTTGTTGGCCAGGATACATCATGTGTTGTTGTTGCTGGTGGTGTTGCTGCTGGACATGTGGGTGCTGTTGCTCTTGCATGTGATGACCCATATGGTGGTTATTCATACCCTGAGACGTGTCCAACGGTGGACTCCCCGTCGGTCCTAAAACTCCACCTTGGGTGACCGCGGCCGCTTGCAACTTACAACTAGCGTAGACTACGGGTGTTTGGTGTCCATTGGGGGCCCCGTTGCCACCCATATGGATATTGTTAGTAGGACTATCGGGTCTGTATCCTTGATTGCCGTCCATTTGAGGCTGTTGGGTTCCGTAATATCCTGCGTTCCGAATATCCATGCGGTCGTACGGTGGAAATCGTGGGTACGGCATCCCCTGAGGTGGTTGTCCGGCGGCCGGTGGGCCCCCGTAATGGTGTGGTGGTATCCCTTGGCGAAGTCCTACGACGGAAGGGTCGCCGCCGCAGGAATTAGGATCTTGAACCCCGGTGCCACTGTGGGGCACCTGCACAGCGGCACCATAATGTTGGTGCTGGTGCGGGTGCTCCGCAGGAACCACTCCGCCATTCCGCATATCAGGCATATAAGAGTTGGCGAAATACGAGCTCATTTCCATTTGGAAGGCCGCAAATGGAAATTCTCGCGCACTTTTTCCTTTACGGTATTTGGAACTGAGATCACAGATACTTTATTATTTATTTATTTACTTTTTCGCTAAAAAGATACTTAGAGATTTAAATTTTGCTCGAAAACACTTAATTTTTCTCCTCGGGCACTCGTCACTTTCACACTTCAACACTTATAGTGGTGATGATCATTTTTCTCGTATGTACAAGGAGCACTCGAAGAAGAACAAGAAGGTAACTGCGGCCGGGCTCCTCTTCTTTCTAAGCTGATCCAAGGATCCGGTGAAATGGCCCTGGAAAAAAGACGAAACATCAGAACGATTTTTGGCAGAAATCTTTAAAGTTCTTCTCATTGGTGGTGACGCCACTGAGTGACATGTGTAAGAGAGGAGCCTCATTAGTGTTACTACGCTTCATATATACAAGATATGCGTTTGCATCTGGTGGTTGACCTTCATTAGTTTCAAATCCCCCATTTCTTTTTTTGAAATTTAAAACCACAAAAAAATTACTCCTAATAAAATTTTGATATAATTTTAAATCTCGATTATCTTATTTCCTTTTCGCTTTTTTCTTCCCAATTAAATTCTTATAGATTTGACGCGAGCAAACCTCTGACAAATCGGTTCCGTCGCTTCTGACGGTCAGATCTGGCAGATGACAAAGTGGAAGTCGCTCTTCGAGACTTGGATATTCGCCCGAGAGACGGATACGAAGAAGTATTTTTCTTAAAAATAGTCGAGAATCTTTTCGGGGTTTTTAAAACCACAACCGAGAAATGCGGTCGGAACTTTTTTGTTCCCTTCTAAAATGAAAGACCGAAAACAAGGACGTGATGTATTTTTGAAGTGGTTTTTAGAAAACCGGTGGTCTCTTTCATCGGATGATTATGATTTTTTAAGTTGTTGAGATAATAATTTGCACTCAAGATCGATTTAAAATAAATTATCAAAATAATAATAACAAAAATTTTCAGTAAGAATGAAGAATTGAATGTTTACTGGTAAGTGGAGTGTAAACCGTTGTCCCAGTCGTTTTCGAAAGGAGTTCCCCCGCGGAGTTGCGGGGGCCGTTGGGGCTTTCCCATAAATCCACGTTAGCGAGATCCCGGGGTTTCTCTCACCAGTCGAAAAAAGTCAACCTCAACATCAAAACATTGCGCGACTCCAAAAAAAAATTCAAAAAAGAAATCGTAGACCGCGAAAAAGCAAAGGCGACTACTTGGCTGGCATGGAGACGGTGGGGAAAACGTTTCCCCCTTGTCTCTCTCGCAGTACTACTTCTTCCTTTAACGAATTGCATGTGTGCGGAACTTCTCACGTCCCCAGATAAATAACGTGTCGTCCCGGCGACCATAACGCAATTAGTAAACGTCCACGATTTTCTATTACGGAGGGCGGCCGACGGAAATAACCTTCTGAAATAACATTTTCAGGAATCGTCGGCCTTTAGATCATCATCATCATCATTATTATGATGGATTATTTAAAATAAACTTATAAAAATATTTAAAAAACCAATATATATATATATATAATATACATAGATGGTAGAATCTAAGAGGAGTGTTACATCCCGGGAACGTTCGTGACGTCAGCGCTGAATAACAATTAAAACTAGAACTAACACTAGATGTAGAACTAGACACATTCAACCCTAATCTATCTACTTAGCGATATTTTTCTCCAGGTTCATCTTTATATTATTATGTATTATGTTAATATCTTTATTTCATTATTAAAAAAATGTCATTTTTTTTGCTACTCATCTAAATTTATTGATTAAACCGATACAAGTGTAGCACCGATTTGAAAATTAAATAATATACATCATCTTTAAATTTGATTTCTTTAATTTCATATTTTTACCTAATCTATCCAGTTCTAGGTCCAGTGTTAGTTCTACTTTTAGTAAAAAAATGATGAAATTTGCTACAACTTTTATTCTAAAAGTTTTTTTGTGATATGCTCAGATTCCCAAATGTAACCATCAACCCGAAAAGACAACAAATTCGTCAAATTATCATATTTTCGTGTTTTTCTTGATATATATGCGTCTGAGAGTAAAAGTGTAAAAGAGTAATATTGTTAAGAATAAAATTTGCTACAACTTTTATTCTAAAAGTTTTTTTGTGATATGCTCAGATTCCCAAATGAAACCATCAACTCGAAAAAACAATAAATTCGTCATATTATCATATTTTCTTAGTTCTCTTGATATCTATGCGTCTGAGAACAAAAGTGTAAGAGAATGATATTGCTAAGAATGAAATTTGCTACAACTTTCGTTCTAAAAGTTTTTTTGTGATATGCTTAGATTCCCAAATGTAACCATCAACAACTCGAAAAAACAAGAAATTCGTCAAATTATCATATTTTCGTATTTTTCTTGATATCTATGCGTCTGAGAGCAAAAGTGTAAGAAAATGATATTGTTAAGAATGAAATTTGCTACAACTTTTACTCTAAAAGTTTTTTTGTGATATGCTCAGATTCCCAAATGTAACCATCAACCCGAAAAAACAACAAATTTGTCAAATTATCATATTTTCGTATTTTACTTGATATCTATGCGTCTGAGAGCAAAAGTGTAAGAGAATGATATTGTTAAGATTGAAATTTACTAAAACTTTTGTTCTAAAAGTTTTTTTGTGATATGCTCAGATTCCCCAATATAACCATCAACCCGAAAACACAACAAATTCGTCAAATTATCATATTTTCGTATTTCTCTTAATATCTATGCGTCTGAGAGCAAAAGTGTAAGAGAATGATATTGTTATGAATGAAATTAGCTACAACTTTTGTTCTAAAAGTTTTTTTGTGATATACTCAGATTTCGTAATGTAACCACCAACCCGAAAAAACAAGAAATTCGTCAAATTATCATATTTTCGTGTTTCTCTTAATATCTATGCGTCTGAGAGCAAAAGTGTAAGAGAATGATATTGTTATGAATGAAATTTGCTACAACTTTTGTTTTAAAAGTTTTTTTGTGATATGCTCAGGTTCCCAAACGTAACCATCAATTCAAAAAGACAACAAATTCGTCAAATTATCATATTTTCGTATTTCTCTTAATATCTATGCGTCTGAGAGCAAAAGTGTAAGAGAATGATATTGTTAAGAATGAAATTTGCTACCACTTTTATTCTAAAAGTTTTTTTGTGATATGCTCAGATTCCCAAATGAAACCATCAACTTGAAAAAACAAAAAAATCGTTAAAGTATCATATTTTCGTATTTCTCTTAATATCTATGCGTCTGAGAGCAAAAATGTAAGAGAATGATATTGCTAAGAATGAAATTTGCTACAACTTTTGTTCTAAAAGTTTTTTTGTGATATGCTCAGATTCCCAAATGAAACCATCACTCGAAAAAACAATAAATTCGTCAAATTATCATATTTTCTTATTTCTCTTGATATCTATGCGTCTGAGAGCAAAAGTGTAAGAGAATGATATTGTTAAGAATAAAATTTGCTACAACTTTTGTTCTAAAAGTTTTTTTGTGATATGTTCAGATTCCCAAATGTAACCATCAACCCGAAAAAACAACAAATTCGTCAAATTATCATATTTTCGTAATTTTCTAGATATCTATACATCTGAGAGCAAAAGTGTAAAAGAGCAATATTGTTAAGAATAAAATTTGCTACTACTTTTGTTCTAAAAGTTTTTTTGTGATATGTTCAGATTCCCAAATGTAACCAACAACTCGAAAAAACAACAAATTCGTCAAATTATCATATTTTCGTATTTTTCTTGATATCTATGCGTCTGAGAGCAAAAGTGTAAGAGAATGATATTGTTAAGAATGAAATTTGCTACAACTTTTATTCTAAAAGTTTTTTTGTGATATGCTCAGATTCCCAAATGAAACCATCAACTTGAAAAAACAAAAAAATCGTTAAATTATCATATTTTCGTATTTTTCTTGATATCTATGCGTCTGAGAGCAAAAGTGTAAGAGAGTAATATTGTTAAGAATAAAATTTGCTATAACTTTTATTCTAAAAGTTTTTTTGTGATATGCTCAGATTCCCAAATGTAACCATCAACTCGAAAAAACAACAAATTCGTCAAATTATCATATTTTCTTATTTTTCTTGATATCTATGCGTCTGAGAGCAAAAGTACAAGAGAATGATATTGTTAAGATTGAAATTTACTATAACATTTGTTCCAAAAGCATTTTTGTGATATAAATTCCAAGGATTAATATTCAACTTTTACTGGTTTAACTAATCCTGGTTTTTGAAAACCAGGATTAGAGAACATATTCAAAGAGAAGAATCTAACTTTGGTGTACACATCTCAACATATAACCATGAATTCTACATAGATAAAAACGTTAAATTGCTTCAGAATTACGAAATTGATAGATTTAAACATAACATAAATAAGGTAGAATGTTTGAACGGTCAGGTCTGCTACTCGAACAATCCGATTTATAAATCCCTTTCTAATCCATTCCCCAATATACCGAGGGCTTCTATAACCAGCCTCATTTAGATGTCGCAGATATTGGGTTCCCAGAGGCTAATCCTATCCTTTTCTATTTCTATTTCTTTGTCTGTTTTCCAGTTTTCTTCAAACGCTTATTTCCTTATCCAATTTTACCCAGCTTTGCTATTTTTTGTCTAATTTTTGTCGTTTTCAAAGAAGCATCTTAATTTTATTTATCTTCATTTTGTTAATTCATAGCTAGACATTTTATTAATTTTAGTAATTATTTTTAATTTTTAATGGTTGAGAATAATTTTTGAATTTTAGTACCTATCTTATAATATCTATTAAAATATGTTAAAAACAACAAATTCGTCAAATTAACATATTTTCGTAATTTTCTAGATATCTATGCATTTGAGAGCAAAAGTGTAAAAGAGCAATATTGTTAAGAATAAAATTTGCTACAACTTTTATTCTAAAAGTTTTTTTGTGGTATGCCCAGATTCCCAAATGTAACCATATCATATTGTATTGTATAGCGCTGAATAACAACTATAACTAGAACTAGTACTAGCACTAAAACTAACACTAGAACTAGAAATATTAGGGTTTAGCCATCTTAAGCTAAAAAGTAAGCCCTCTAGTTCTAAGTCTAGTGTAAGTTCTAGAATATATATATATATATATATAAATAATTTAAAATAAGTCTTAAACGAGAATTGATTAAAGGAAACCCTGTAATTAAATTACGTGATCCCTCCCCCCTTTGTCCCTCAATGGGATTCGTATCCCCAGGAGCAAACAGTGGGTGATGGGGGATGGTCGATGATACGGGGGTGGGAACCCCCGTCGCCATCTCGTTTTTTAATATGACCTCGGCGGCGACAACTCCGTGAATAATTTATGGCGACCCTTCGTCGCTCGGGACCCGCGATCCTATTATGGCATCACGGGACCGGGGAACAATACAACGCTTGTGAATATTAATTGGCGTTAAGCGGGGGACAGGTTAGAGCCATCCCCCCGTTCACGCTTTAACCCCCTTTCCGCAGTTGCACAAAACCCCCTAAAACTCAAAACCATGATATACATTACAATTTATAGTTAGTTTTCAGTTTTTTAACGAAATTAATTAAAACTTTTAATTTTATAGCCACAAATTATTTTTGTAAAAAATTTTAAAGCGCCATCTCTTTTATAATAGCTAAAATATCCTTAACATTTTTTTTTAGTCATTCAAAAATTCTCTACACAAAGAAATTTTCCCTTTAAATAGGAAATTTAGCGCATTGAATCGATATTGAAGGGAAATTCACGTTCCCACCCCCCCTTTCGTCCCTCGTAGGACGGCATTGATGAATTGTTTTCATCATGACCGATTATGCCAGGCGATTTCAATTGCCTTTTCAATGGTCCCGACCGATGATATCCGCACCGCCATAAATCACCGGCCAGTATCAACTGTAGCCGTAACGTTTGTAGCCCGGGAGTGAGTCCGATAGACGAGGCCTTTTTTTTCGACTCCGGTTTCCGGTTTCCGGCGCAACGGAGAGAGTCCGGTGCGGTGTGGTAACGTCGACGAAATCGATTTTGCATTTTAAAAATAAATGGAACGAGGACCGTTTAAAAATAAAATAAGAAAAAGAATTTCAACCAAAAAAAAAAATGAGTAAAGAAAAAATCGAAATTTAGATGGCGAAGAAGATATCTTTAAAAATGCCGATAAAGTAGAAACTTTTCTTTCGAAACTTTCAAAGTTAAAGGTGGTGGTAAAAAAGTTCGATAGTACTTTCTACTTTCATTCATAGGTTCGCTTCGAACGAAGTTTCGTTTCTAAAATAAATAAACGAAAATAAATCAATTTGTGATTTAATTGAAACATTTTTGTTACTAACAACTTTGTCATATATATTATTGGGTTATTAATAATTCTTACTTTAATTAGCTCCTTTCAGACCGTTTATCACGTCTACTTCAGTAACTTTTATATATGTTACCGGCAATCTGTATAATCCGGTATTCTATACAATACCTAGGCAACTTATAGAATACCTAAAACGTTTAGGTAATATATGAAATATTATTAATTTTATACTTTGGCTAGGTATTCTATAAAATACCGAATGCGAAGCCGGCAATGTGTGTAAAAGACGAGAACAGGGAAGGAGAAAGATATGTCAGAAGACTATGGTCTTCTAAAGTTGTTTGCCCATTACGCTTAAAAAACGCTTTAGCTGTAGTTCCAATGATAATTTAACAGAGCAAGCTCAGAAAATGCTTAACACTTCTGGAAAAAATGTCCTCATATGCCATTGGGTACCACTGTAAAAATCTGTGTTCCGGAAGTCGACAGAAGTTGTGGTGATGTTCGCAATATACTAGCTGTAGTCTTACAAGAAATGACGAACTTTATAAAATAGGAACAAAGCAAGGTGTTATGAAGAATTTGTATTTAAGACAGCAGTTTACACTTTGTCGTCAAGAACTACTGAAAAAATAACGAACCTGCAATCTACGGGGACATGTCAGGGATTTATTAAACGTACTTGCAAAAAACACTGTGATACTAAAAAGTGTTCATATCGCAATACTAAGATTTTATGTACTTCAAAATGTCACAATAGTTCCTCATGTAAAAATAATGTCTGTCTTGTTTTTACAGAATTATTTCGTTTCCTAAGTTTTTAATACTTATTACTTGATTTTGTACAATAACTTATAGATTATAAAAAAGTTTATTATGGGTAAAAATTGATAAATACAGACCAAAATCTATTTATTTTAGACATTGCCGGTCGACCAACAGGTACTGTATGTAATCCCTAAGAATTATATACATTACCTAGGTAAAGTATCTAAGGGACAATAATCTTCATAATATTTCATACATTGCCTAGACACCCCAGGTATTTTATACATTACCTAGGCATTGTATAGAGCACCTGAATTATACAGATTGACGGTAACATATACATAAAAATCTGTTAGAAAACGCAGATTAAGCAACTCTTGCGAGTATAGTTTCAATTGGAATATACAGAAAACAATTTTGGCGTTCATGGACTAAGAATCAACCTTATAACCTGTATCAAGAGATTTTTCAGCGAAAAATGTTGCTTACCCTGAAAATGTTGGAGTAATTTCAATTTGGAAATGGTTCCAAGGAATCTGAAGCCTCCTATGGAATCACGACAACTCTGTGCGATGTTGTTTAGTTTGGAAAACATTCTCATACCTTTCAGCAAATGATTACCCAGGTTTTTGTATCTACATCTCAATACCTAGACTAGCTGTATCAAGACTTAGAACGTCTTCAACTATGTTCGGATATATCTGTAATGTGGCTTCACTATGGCTCACCATGGGCCACTAAAATGGTCTATAGAATGTAGATATGCCACCTTGCTGATGATAAGCCATAGCAAAAAAGAGTCACAATAGTATTTGGTGCTGACTTTCTCGATTATTTGTGTTACCAGATAACACCTACTAGTATCACACTCCAATAACGTCATCACCATATCTTGTAAAGGTCTAATTCGTGGAAATTCAAAAAAAAGGGTATAAAGAATCCCCTATATCTCAAAAACAATCACCAAGCGGTACTCTGGCTCAACAGTCTCAAGAAGAAGAATGAGCTCACCTCAGTTACTACAGGAGTTCTATTTGGACTTCCTCTTTCAAGAGCAGTCACAAGAAGATTCCACCACTGCGCTCACTACCGAAAAAGGATCTCAATAACTCTTAGTCATTGAAGTGCCAGGCCTTATGGAATGTAGGGAACGTAAATAATTAATACTAGTGATGGAACGGATAGTGATTTTGCGAAAAACCGGATATTCGGCATATCTATCCGGCCATTATGGTTATAATTTCTGGTGCATTTCTGAAGTGATTCCCTATATTGCCACATTATTGTGATATTTGAATAAAAATGAAATTAATTAGAAAGCTGATAAGATTATTTGGATCCAAGATACAAAATGAACTTTTTTGATGCTGATTTAACTAACGAAGCAACACTAAAAAGAGGATACTTTAATTAATAATTAGTAAGTTATCTATGAAAATTTTATCAAAACTTCAAACATTGTTTTCTCAAAAACTAAAAGTTATTTTTCAAAACGGGTTGGTTCATTGGAAAGAGGACACTTTTATTAACACTTTGGGAAATTTTCATACTAACATTCCAAGAAATTAATTTTATACGAATTTTTAAAACTTAATCGGCGAAAATTGCAAAATTCGAAAAAATTGTCGATCGTTTCAAAAATTTATTTCTCAAGATCTAAAAGCGATTTTGCAAAACGGCTTGTTGCATTAAAAAGAGGATACTTTAATTAATAATTGGTGATATTTCCACAA
>NW_019280880.1:277807-288901 GCF_000648695.1 Onthophagus taurus
AAGCTAATTACCTCAAACAGCTTTTGACCAGAGAAATGAATTTTATAGCGAATTTTGAAAGTTATCGATGAAAATTGCAACATTGAAAATTTTATCAAAACTTCAAACATTGTTTTCTCAAAAACTAAAAGTTATTTTTCAAAACGGGTTGGTTCATTGGAAAGAGGACACTTTTATTAACACTTTGGGAGATTTTCATACTCATATTCCAAGAAATGGATTTAATACAAATTTTTAAAACTTAATCGGTGAAAATTGAAAAATTCGAAAAAATTGTCGATCATTTCAAAAATTTATTTCTCAAGAACTAAAAGTAATTTTTCAAAACATTAAAAAGAGGATACTTTAATTAATAATCGAAAGTAATAACAGAGACAGTTCTGTTAGTAATGAATGCAACAGTGAGGTTGCTAATGACAAACCTGATATAAATAAAGTTGTATTGAATGAAGAAAGTCTTATTGGGGTTGAATTTGATTGTTATCTACAGTGTCCAACACCTACAAGAGATACTAATTCCTGTGAATGGTGGAGTACTAAGTAATAGGTTATTAATACGTATTTTGAGGAGCCTGAAGATGATGATAATAGATCGAAATCGGTTAATATTTTAAATTTGCTAGAATTAATTAGATCACATTTGAAAAGTGAACGATTTTTGAGAAGTTTTGATATAATTTCAAAGTAAATTTCTAAAACGTTTACAAAAGATAATGTAAAGATAGAGAATGTTGGCATGAATCCATGAAAATTCGATTAAACCGCCCCGCGTGTCCGCGATGCTGGTGTCGGAGCTGGTCGGCGTTGACATAATCGAAAAATTAATCAAGCGACTCTTGATGGATGGGGGCGATTTAATTTTCACGCCTACTAGATCGGTCGTAAATAGCGTGCGAAACCGAAAAACCGCCGCCGCCGACCGCCACCGTATTCCGCGTGGAAGCGAAATTTATGCCCTGGCGCCGATGAAAATTATTATCTCCGCCACTAGAAACGTAATATTTCAACAATCGATACAATAGCGACGCTAAACTGCAATTTACTGTCAATTTTAATTATTAATTACCCCCCATTAATTACCTATTAACATATTAACGTCACCGGAGGTAATACACCGCGTCCAAAATCCCCGCCACCGCCACTGTGCCGTTTCGAAACCGTTTTTAATTGAATTACATTATCTCCGAACGCGGTTACAACTCGTTCTACCATCACAGTTTAAACAAATCATTTTAATCTTTTCATTCAATTTTCCAACCAAATTTTATTAAAATCATCCCTTTTTTAAATTTATTTTAAGGGGTTATTGTTAATTAATTATTTTCTATTAAGGCAATGAAAAGTTTCAAAAAAAAGCCAAACCTCCACAGATCCCTCTATGAGTAAAGTGATAAACTATTCAACGAGACTCGGTCAAGTTCAACAGGCACCAGTAGGGATATCGAGGTCAAGAAACGCTACAAATAAAGGAGAGATGGCAGCACGAGGTGGCGCTGTCGTCGTCTGGGGGACCATCGCATTTGGGAGGAGCCGGGGTGTGCTCACAATTTCATGTGATTGAAAGCAGGGTGGAGTTAACCCCTAAAGCGACCGTTCGCGGAGCAATGATGGCTGCCATTCATCAAAATGGCTGAAACAAACTGAAAGAAAAAAATGAACCATAAAAAAACTGAAGCATGAAAAATAACAAAACATTTCAACAACTAAACTTGTTACACAATTTTTAGATTAAGGGTGGTTTTTAAGAAACTTTTTATTTTTAATTTATGAAAAAATTTTGGTTTGTTGGAGGTCCAGTTAAAACAGGCGTTTACCGTAACGCAAATGACTGGGACATAAATAAAGGCGAGCAAATTGATGTAGAATGCGTTTATAGAGGACGTTTACAACCATCGCTGAAATCGCGCGAGTGCCTCCCATTTTTCAATGGACTCTTTCGACCGAGAGGAGACGTTTATAAATACATATTTTAACGGGTCATAAAAATAGAAATTATAATCCAAGCGGGAGAATTTTTGTTTATTTACTTTTTTATTTCTCATCGATTTAATGACTTACAATACAATTTCCGGAATGATCTAAAAAATGATTTATCGTCAAATCGCGTGTACATGTTTTAAGTTTCGTCCCGAAACCGAGTTTTATAACGCTCCATTTCTGACTTGAGTGCTGATATACATAATCTTGACATTTATCATTATGGTACAATGTTGTTTTTGTGCCAATATGTTTATATTCAAGCGTCTCAAGTGGCATATTTTAATTTTGAGTGATTCAGAGTGTGTTAATCGATGTATAAATGGCGTTGATTGAAAAAAAATATATGTAGTGAAATGAATTTAACCGGTTGACATTTTTACTTTTTTATACAAGGTGTTTCAAAAGTTGTTTTAATCAATTTTCTAGTCAACCTTCGATTTTGAGATTTTTTTTCAAACTCACTAAAAATTTATTCCCAATTAAACAACTTTTTCGTTAAGTTAAAACCAAAACTGCTTTCAAAGGAGGGTATTTTAGTAAATAAAGCAGATAAAGAAAAACACCATGGATGAAATTTGTTGATAATTGTTCAAAACAACATAATCCATTAACATTTTCTGTCCAGCTTTGAGCATTTTGCATAAATTAAGGAAAAAACTCCGAAATGTCCAAATAAATAGTTTTCACTTAACAAAAACATCACAATTGACGAAGTAAAAGCGATGGAGCAAAAAGTTATATATAAAAAACGTTCATTATGAACTAAGGAATAATATAATTGCTAATTAATATCTGCTTAATTGTCATAATTTGCTAAATATTAAGCGAATATCTACAAAATGCTTAAATAGATGGTTTTTGAAATTAAACCCGATAGAGAAAAATGTTAAGCAGGAAAATTGTTGATAATGATTCAAAATGATATGATCCATAATCAGTTCCATTCCATGTTCAATATTTTTTCAACGGTAAAGTAAAAAACTTCGAAAATGTCAAAATAGATGGTTTTTAGTATGAAAACGCATCATAAATGAAAAACTAAACTCGATAGAGAGAACTGTTAAGCAGGAAAATTGTTGATAATGATTTAAAATAATATGATCCATAATCAGTTTCATTCCATGTTCAATATTTTTTCAACGGTAAAGTAAAAAACTTTGAAAATGTCAAAATAGATGGTTTTTAGTATGAAAACGCATCATGAATCAAAAACTAAACTCGATAGAGAGAAATGTTAAGCAGGAAAATTGTTCATAATGATTCAAAATAATATGATCTATAATCAGTTCCATTCCATGTTTAATATTTTTTGAACGGTAAAGTAAAAAACTTCGAAAATGTCAAAATAAATGGTTTTTAGTATGAAAACGCATCATGAATCAAAAAGTAAACTCGATAGAGAGAAATGTTAAGCAGGAAAATTGTTGATAATGATTCAAAATAATATGATCCATAATCAGTTCCATTCCATGTTCAATATTTTTTCAACGGTAAAGTAAAAAACTTCGAAAATGTCAAAATAGATGGTTTTTAGTATGAAAACGCATCATGAATCAAAAACTAAACTCGATAGAGAGAAATGTTAAGCAGGAAAATTGTTGATAATGATTCAAAATAATATGATCCATAATCAGTTTCTTTCCATGTTCAATATTTTTCAACGGTAAAGTGAAAGGTTTCCAAAATGTTAAAATAAATAGTTTTCAATAAAAAAAAATTATCATAACTCAAAAACTAACAGTGATGGAAGAAAATGATATGTATCAAAATTGTAGATAATGAACCAAGAAAAAATTTGATTCCTAATTAATGCCAACTTAATGGTCATTATTTTCTAGATATTAAGCGAATATCTCTAAAATGTCAAAATAGATGGTTTTTAGTATGAAAACGCGTCATGAATCAAAAACTAAACTCGATAGAGAAAAATGTTAAGCAGGAAAATTGTTGATAATGATTCAAAATAATATGATCCATAATCAGTTCCATTCCATGTTCAATATTTTTTGAACGGTAAAGTAAAAAACTTCGAAAATGTCAAAATAGATGGTTTTTAGTATGAAAACGCATCATGAATCAAAAACTAAACTCGATAGAGAGAAATGTTAAGCAGGAAAATTGTTGATAATGATTCAAAATAATATGATCCATAATCAGTTCCATTCCATGTTCAATATTTTTTGAACGGTAAAGTAAAAAACTTCGAAAATGTCAAAATAGATGGTTTTTAGTATGAAAACGCATCATGAATCAAAAACTAAATTCGATAGAGAGAAATGTTAAGCAGGAAAATTGTTGATAATGATTCAAAATAATATGGTCCATAATCAGTTCCATTCCATGTTCAATATTTTTTCAACGGTAAAGTGAAAAGTTCCATAATGTCAAAATAAATGGTTTTCAACCAAAATAAAATTATCATAACTCAACAACTAATGGTGATGGAAGAAAATGATATGTACCAAAATTGTACATAATGAATCAAGAAAAAATTTGATTCCTAATTAATGCCAGCTTAATGGTCATTATTTTCTAAATATTAAGCGAATATCTCTAAAATGCCAAAATAGATGGTTTTTAATCATAAAAACGCGTTATGGCTCAAAAATTAAACCTGATAGAGAAAAATGATAAGCAAGAAAATTGTTGAGAATGATTCAAAATGATATGATCCATAATCAGATTCATTCCATGTTCAATATTTTTTCAACGGTAAAGTGAAAAGTTCCAAAATGTCAAAATAAATGGTTTTCAATAAACAAAACCATCATAACTCAAGAACTAACAGTGATGGAAGAAAATGATATCTACCAAAATTGTAGATAATGAACCAAGAAAAAATTTGATTCCTAAGTAATGCCAGCTTAATGGTCATTATTTTCTAGATATTAAGCGAATATCTCTAAAATGCCAAAATAGATGGTTTTTAGTATGAAAACGCATCATGAATCAAAAATTAAACCCGATAGAGAAAAATGATAAGCAAGAAAATTGTTGAGAATGATTCAAAATGATATGATCCATAATCAGATCCATTCCATGTTTAATATTTTTTCAATGGAAAAGTGAAAAGTACCATAATATCAAAATAAATNACCTGATAGAGAAAAATGATAAGCAAGAAAATTGTTGAGAATGATTCAAAATGATATGATCCATAATCAGATCCATTCCATGTTTAATATTTTTTCAATGGAAAAGTGAAAAGTACCATAATATCAAAATAAATGGTTTTCAATAAACAAAATCATCATAACTCAAGAACTAACAGCGATGGAAGAAAATGATATATAGCAAAATTGTTCATAACAACCCGAGAAAAAATTTAATCCCTAATTAATGCCAGCTTAATTGTCATTATTTTCTAGATATTAACCGAATCTCTGTAAAATGCCCAAATAGATGGTTTTTGTTAAAACTCATCATGATCCAAAAAGTAAGGTTGATAGAGAAAAATACAATACACGAAAATTGCAGATAATGACTCAACATAACATAATCTATAAACATTTCTTGTCCATTTTTTTTTTATAGATAAAGTGAAAAGTTCCAAAATACCAAAATAGATGGTTTTTCTTATAAAAACCTATAATGACCCAAAAACTAGACTCCATAGAGAAAAATGTTAAGCAAGAAAATTATTAATAATGATTCAAAATAAGATAATTAACAAACGTTTCTTGGCCAACTTTAAGCCATTTTTAGAGATGAGCTAAAAATCCACAAAATGTTAAAATAGAGAAGTAAAAGTTGTATACAAAAAATGTTCGTCATGAATCAAAGAAAAATATTATCCCTAATCAATCCCAACCTAACTGGCATAGTTTTAGGTTGTTTCAGCTAAATAGCTTTTTCCTAGTCAGATACTATCTGCCTATGCAAATAGTTTTATTCCATTTATTTCAGTCTAAATTCTACCTTCCTAGGCAATTAGCATATGGCTAAAATATTTTCAGGCAAATAGCTCTTTAAGCATGAATTCCTTGTTTGCAATTGTCAATACAAGTAAATTTTTATATTTAGTATTAAAATTTTCAAGAAATAAATCGTTTATTTGTATTTTATTAAACTTGAATGAAACTGTTATGCATTTTTTTGAAAATAATACGCAACTAATTTGACTCAATAATATAGAGATATACTCTATATTACATTGTTGTATCGAAAAAATGGTATTTGCCTAAAACAAGCTTAGATAGATACTATTTGTCTTGTCCAATATTATTTGCCTAGACATTTAATGAGACAATTGTAACGAACTACTTTTGTCTAGGCAAACGATAGTATCTAACTAGGAAAAAGCTATCTACCTGAAATAACCATTTGCCTACGACATAGATATAAAGCGAATAGCTAATTATAATTCAAAAACTAAAACAGTGAAAAATAATCTATAAGCAATTTTAATATAGCTTAACAATAAAATTAAAACCGAAAGAGTACCAAACTAAATGATTTTTAATCCAAATAATTCTTTTCGAAGAATTAGATATTAGAGTAGCAATTTAAACACTTTTAGTTTTTTTCCCACTGAACAGTAGTGCTTATTATGTCAACTTAAGCAGAACATGAGTCCTTTTTCAACCAAAATCTCTTAAATTCAATGAATATAATAAATCCCACTGAATAGTACGGTAAATTATTTTAATTTTCTTTTGATATACCCTGTATTTTAAGTTTATCAAGTGGCATTTATAAATTAATGGATGTCGAAATGAATAAAACGTTGACATTTATACGAAGATAAAGTTTTTTTTTAATTAATTCCGCGAACGATATACAACATATATTGAATTGTAAATTAATGTGAAATGGTAAATACTTAATATTTGTACGATGGATAACTAAAATAATTGAATGTATTAAAAGATTATGTTGGGTTGTTGGTGCATAGTTATATAGTTGTAAGTAAATAGAAAGGCTTTTAAATTAATTTTGACACAAACATGTAACGCTTCTCGTATTGTTTTTAATTAAGCCTATTCGAGTAGATTATTAGCGCCCGGCAAATATGGATTCGCAGGCCGTTTATTATTTTTCATTTTATCCAAGCCCGGGAACAATAAATTTACCCGGACAGAAATAAATAAAACTCGGCACTGTTTCGGACGGTCACATTTCTCTCTCTCTCTCTCATTCTATGTACGTGTCAGGGTGCGGAAAAATATAAATATATCCACGGTTATCAGTCAATTTTTCAAACGCAGCTCGAGCCTTTTTGGTTTTACTGTCATGTGCAGTCAGCGGGGTGGGGAATTGCGGGCAACAAAAAAAAAACGAAAAATAAAAAATACACACACGCAAAACAAAACAAAACAAAACGGTCGAATAAAAAAAATTAAAAAAAAAAAACGGTTGGGCGAAAAACGTCGACGGAAAAAGCGTCCGGGACAAAACGCGAAACAGAAAAGCGTACAAACAGAGCGGGCGCCGACGACATGGCGGGGAAAACAAAAAGCGATCATGACGACAGAAGCGCACGCGAAATATAAAAAGCTTTTCATTGTGTCCCAAAAATGATTTACGCCATCCGGGTTGGCGAATAATAAAAAAAAACCGCCCTCTTTTATATGTTGAAAACAATACAATACACTCTTCAGTATTTTTATTTTTTGCAAACGGTTTTTATCCAGTTTCTCGTTTTAATTTTTTTTTGGGGGATTATGTAGCAGCTTGAAAAATTACAACACCTTAATATAAAGGGTACATTAAAACATTGAAATTTTCTTGGAACGCATCTTAAAACAAAATCTTGATAGATAAAATCATCAGAAACAA
Source organism: Onthophagus taurus (assembly GCF_000648695.1). NCBI lineage: Eukaryota > Metazoa > Arthropoda > Insecta > Coleoptera > Scarabaeidae > Onthophagus > Onthophagus taurus. Next base: position 285,566 of record NW_019280880.1, read on the forward strand.
TTATTGCTTACTTCCATGAAGTGAGTCGTTACAAAGAAAACCTCAAACAAGAAATGAAATGACGACTCGTTTCTGAGAAAGAATTACGTAAAGAAAAATATATGTATGAACCTGCACATATACTACACTTAATGTACACCTAAGTTAACCGCTCTATAAATAATATCTCGTCGACCCGAACATTTGCGCGACACTAACTATAAGAGCAGATGCAGGTATGTACTCGTATCTAAGTAATTAATCTGAACAGTTTCCACGAACATCAAACGGTTAAAAAATGTTAAATTAAAACAACTGCTTGAATTGTCTTGGATTTAATATATCTCGTAGTCTTTTTAGTTTAAGTAGATATTTTTGTTCTATATTTCCTATCTAGTCTAGTAATGGACGTCGTCGTTGTTGAAATGAGAGAGAAGAGTTTTTCTTTTTCCTCTTGGTTTGGCAACGGAGATTAATGGAAGGGTCTAGAGAGAGGCCGGAGATGAAGCTGTTTATGTCCACGACCGAAACGACCAATAAGCGTTCAGCCTTTTTGACAGCTAGAACCCGGCCGACAAATGACCGTCATTAGTAGGTGCCTATTGTTCCAGGTCATAAAAATGAATGTCTTCATTTGTTAATACTTTTTGTTTTGTTTTTTTCGTTTTGTTCCTTTTTGATCAAATTAGAAAAAAATTTAAATCGTAAATTTTGGACGTCACACAAAAATTTCAAACGAAAATAACTTGAAAAATCTCACTACATCTAACACCTATTTTCTAAGAATAAACCACGAACGTCTAAACTTATGCCAGAAAGAAAAAATACTATTTGAAGAATTTTTTTGGTTACCTGATTTTCGGGTGGTCCACTTTCTAATCGTACCGGAAAAAAAAAACGTTCATTGTATAGAAAAATTAGGGCAAAACGCAGGTGACCATCGTCGTAGAAAAGTAAAAAAAAAAGAGAAAGCTCGGAGCTTGCACAACTTTTGCGAAACCGTTCTTTGGAATGAATGAAAGGAACTTTTTCGGAGTGCGTCCCGTTGCGATCCTGGAAGGTCGTAAATATCATTTTTAGGACGGGTCGGTGACGTTTAGAAAGCGCAGGATGTGTTTTCAAAACATCACTGAACACTCTTTTGGTAAAATAATAAGTTGAAACATGTGTGTGTATTCAAAAAAAATTTTTTTTTCATGCTTTAACGAAAATTTGTACAAAAGATTATTTTCTTTATACCGGGGGTGTATTAAATCTATTCAAATACGTTGCTAAGTTCTGAAAGATTTTAGCCAAGGTCACTTAAGTACGATGTGCTATAAACTAGACCTTGAAAGAAAAAGCGCGACGAAGGTAGTTTTTGCAACAACGCCTATCATAGTTTGTACATTTTTGGCCAATCTTAATCACAACTAACGCCTTGAAACCAAATGTTCAGAAAGATCTACGAGCATGATTTTCAGTAATTTTGGTGCTTACCAGAAATATCAATTGAATTTGAGTGCATATCTCAAAATCTAAGGGAGATATCTCAAAATGGATGACTATGTTAAAAAGAAGATATTTTATAATCACTTGTCAATAAATGGTTTTTTTAACAATTTTTAAAGTTAATCCTGAAAAATGTAAAATTTACCAGAAATTTCGTTTATGTTAAAAAATTAATATCTCAAAAATTAAACGAGATATCCAAAATAGACTTTTTCATTGAATAGAGAATACCTTTATTGATAATTGGTGAAAAATCCATAAAAATTTTTCAAAGAATGCATTTTCCACATATTTTTCAGCTTAAACTACAAAACTTATAAATTACTATAATTTTCGAGTGAGTTTAAAACCGTATATCTCAAGAACTAAACAAGATTTTTCAGAATAGACCTTTTTATTGAAAAGTGCACACTTTTATTTATAACTGATGAAAATTTCAAAATGATTTTCCGAAAAATAAATTTACTGCGAATTTTTTAGCTTAACCCAAGAAAGCTTAAAAATTACCACCATTTTCGACTGAGTTTAAAAGTGTATATCTCAAAAACTAAACGGGATTTTTCAAAATGGACTTTTTTATTGAAAAGTGCACACTTTTATTAATAATTGATGAAAATTTTATTAAGATTTTCCAAGAAATGAATTTTCCACAAGTTTTTTAGCTTAAACTATAAAACTTATAAATTGCCATAATTTTCGAATGAGTTTAAAAATGTATATCTCAAAAACTCAACGAGATTTTTCAGAATAGATCTTTTTATTGAAAAGAGCACACATTTATTAATAACTGATGAAAATTTCGAAATGATTTTCCGAAAAATAAATTTACTGCGAATTTTTTAGCTTAACCCAAGAAAACTTAAAAATTACCATAATTTTCGACTGAGTTTAATAGTGTATATCTCAAAAACTAAACGGGATTTTTCAAAATGGACTTTTTTATCGAAAAGTGTACACTTTTATTAATAATTGGTGAAGATTTTATAAAGATTTTCCATAAAATGAATTTTCCACATGTTTTTCAGCTTAAACTACAAAACTTATAAATTACCATAATTTTCGAGTGAGTTTAAAACGGTATATCTCAAGAACTAAACAAGATTTTTCAGAATAGACCTTTTTATTGAAAAATACACACTTTTATTAATAACTGATGGAAATTTCGAAATGATTTTCCGAAAAATAAATTTATTGCGAATTTTTTAGCTTAACCCAAGAAAACTTAAAAATTACCACAATTTTCGACTGAATTTAAAAGTGTATATCTCAAGAACTAAACGGGATTTTTCAAAATGGACTGTTTTATTGAAAAGTGTACACTTTTATTGATAATCGATGAAAATTTTATAAAGATTTTCCAAGAAATGAATTTCCCACAAGTTTTTTAGCTTAAACTATAAAACTTATAAATTACCATAATTTTCGAATGAGTTTAAAAATGTATATCTCAAAAACTCAACGAGATTTTTCAGAATAGATCTTTTTATTGAAAAGTGCACACTTTTATTAATAACTGATGAAAATTTCGAAATCATTTTCCAAAAAATAAATTTACTGCGAAGTTTTTTAGCTTAACCCAAGAAAACTTAAAAATTACCACCATTTTCGACCGAGTTTAAAAGTGTATATCTCAAAAACTAAACGGGATTTTTCAAAATGGACTTTTTTATTGAAAAGTGCACACTTTTATTAATAACTGATGAAAATTTCGAAACGATTTTCCGAAAAATAAATTAACTGCGAATTTTTTAGCTTAACCCAAGAAAACTTAAAAATTACCACAATTTTCGACTGAGTTTAAAAGTGTATATCTCAAAAACTAAACGGGATTTTTCAAAATGGACTTTTTTATTGAAAAGTGCACAC
>NW_019280880.1:293838-311685 GCF_000648695.1 Onthophagus taurus
GAGTGAGTTTAAAAGAAAAAAATTTAAATCGTAAATTTTGGACGTCACACAAAAATTTCAAACGAAAATAACTTGAAAAATCTCACTACATCTAACACCTATTTTCTAAGAATAAACCACGAACGTCTAAACTTATGCCAGAAAGAAAAAATACTATTTGAAGAATTTTTTTGGTTACCTGATTTTCGGGTGGTCCACTTTCTAATCGTACCGGAAAAAAAAAACGTTCATTGTATAGAAAAATTAGGGCAAAACGCAGGTGACCATCGTCGTAGAAAAGTAAAAAAAAAAGAGAAAGCTCGGAGCTTGCACAACTTTTGCGAAACCGTTCTTTGGAATGAATGAAAGGAACTTTTTCGGAGTGCGTCCCGTTGCGATCCTGGAAGGTCGTAAATATCATTTTTAGGACGGGTCGGTGACGTTTAGAAAGCGCAGGATGTGTTTTCAAAACATCACTGAACACTCTTTTGGTAAAATAATAAGTTGAAACATGTGTGTGTATTCATATTTTTTTTTTCATGCTTTAACGAAAATTTGTACAAAAGATTATTTTCTTTATACCGGGGGTGTATTAAATCTATTCAAATACGTTGCTAAGTTCTGAAAGATTTTAGCCAAGGTCACTTAAGTACGATGTGCTATAAACTAGACCTTGAAAGAAAAAGCGCGACGAAGGTAGTTTTTGCAACAACGCCTATCATAGTTTGTACATTTTTGGCCAATCTTAATCACAACTAACGCCTTGAAACCAAATGTTCAGAAAGATCTACGAGCATGATTTTCAGTAATTTTGGTGCTTACCAGAAATATCAATTGAATTTGAGTGCATATCTCAAAATCTAAGGGAGATATCTCGAAATGGATGACTATGTTAGAAAGAAGATATTTTGTGAAAGTTTCATAATCACTTGTCAATCAATGTTTTTTTTTTAACAATTTTTAAAGTTAATCCTGAAAAATGTAAAATTTACCAGAAATTTCGTTTGTTAAAAAATTAATATCTCAAAATTTAAACGAGATATTCAAAATGGACTTTTTGATTCAAATTTTCCACAAATTTTTTTCGCACAACCCAAGAAAACTTGAAATTTACCACAATTTTCGAGTTTAAAAGTGTATATCTCAAGAACTAAACGGGATTTTTCAAAATGGACTTTTTTATTGAAAAGTGTACACTTTTATTAATAATCGATGAACATTTTATTAAGATTTTCCAAGGAATGAATTTTCCACAAGCTTTTTAGCTTAAACTACAAAACTTATAAATTACCATAATTTTCGAGTGAGTTTAAAACTGTATATCTTAAGAACTAAACGAGATTTTTCAGAATAGATCTTTTTATTGAAAAGAGCACACTTTTATTAATAACTGATGAAAATTTCGAAATGATTTTCCGAAAAATAAATTTACTGCGAATTTTTTAGCTTAACCCAAGAAAGCCTAAAAATTACCACCATTTTCGACTGAGTTTAAAAGTGTATATCTCAAGAACTAAACAGGATTTTTCAAAATGGACTTTTTTATTGAAAAGTGCACACTTTTATTAATAATCGATGAAGATTTTATAAAGATTATCCAAAAAATGAATTTTCCACATGTTTTTCAGCTTAAACTACAAAACTTATAAATTACCATAATTTTCGAGTGAGTTTAAAACTGTATATCTCAAGAACTAAACGAGATTTTTCAGAATAGATCTTTTTATTGAAAAGTGCACACTTTTATTAATAACTGATGAAAATTTCGAAATGATTTTCCGAAAAATAAATTTACTGCGAATTTTTTAGCTTAACCCAAGAAAACTTCAAAATTATCACAATTTTCGACTGAGTTTAAAAGTGTATATCTCAAGAACTAAACGGGATTTTTCAAAATGGACTTTTTTATTGAAAAGCGCACACTTTTATTAATAATCTATGAAAATTGTATTAAGATTTTCCAAGAAATGAATTTCCCACATATTTTTCAGCTTAAACTACAAAACTTATAAATTACTATAGTTTTCGAGTGAGTTTAAAAATGTATATCTCAAAAACTAAACGGGATTTTTCAAAATAGACCTTTTTATTGAAAAGTGCACACTTTTATTAATAACTGATGAAAATTTCGAAATGATTTTCCGAAAAATAAATTTACTGCGAATTTTTTAGCTTAACCCAAGAAAACTTCAAAATTATCACAATTTTCGACTGAGTTTAAAAGTGTATATCTCAAGAACTAAACGGGATTTTTCAAAATGAACTTTTTTATTGAAAAGTGTACACTTTTATTAATAATCGGTGAAAATTTTATTAAGATTTTCCAAGGAATAAATTTTCCACAAGCTTTTCAGCTTAAACTACAAAACTTATAAATTACCATAATTTTCGAGTGAGTTTAAAACTGTATATCTCAAGAACTAAATGAGATTTTTCAGAATAGACCTTTTTATTGAAAAGTGCACACTTTTATTTATAACTGATGAAAATTTCAAAATGATTTTCCGAAAAATAAATTTACTGCGAATTTTTTAGCTTAACCCAAGAAAGCTTAAAAATTACCACCATTTTCGACTGAGTTTAAAAGTGTATATCTCAAAAACTAAACGGGATTTTTCAAAATGGACTTTTTTATTGAAAAGTGCACACTTTTGTTAATAATCGATGAAAATTTTATAAAGATTTTCCAAGAAATGAATTTCCCACAAGTTTTTTAGCTTAAACTACAAAACTTATAAATTACCATAATTTTCGAGTGAGTTTAAAACTGTATATCTCAAGAAGTAAACGAGATTTTTCAGAATAGACCTTTTTATTGAAAAGTGCACACTTTCATTAATAACTGATGAAAATTTCAAAATGATTTTCCGAAAAATAAATTTACTGCGAATTTTTTAACTTAACCCAAGAAAACTTAAAAATTACCACAATTTTCGACTGAGTTTAATAGTGTATATCTCAAAAACTAAACGCGATTTTTCAAAATGGACTTTTTTATTGAAAGGCGCACACTTTTATTAATAATCGATGAAAATTGTATTAAGATTTTCCAAGAAATGAATTTCCTACAGGTTTTTTAGCTTAAACTATAAAACTTATAAATTACCATAATTTTCGAGTGAGTTTAAAACTGTATATCTCAAGAACTAAACGAGATTTTTCAGAATGGACTTTTTTATTGAAAAGCGCACACTTTTATTAATAACTGATGAAAATTTCGAAATGATTTTCCGAAAAATAAATTTACTGCGAATTTTTTAGCTTAACCCAAGGAAACTTAAAAATTACTACAATTTTTGACAAATTTTAAAAATGTTTATTTCAAAAACTAAACGAGATTTTTCAAATTGAGCTTTTTTATTGAAAAGTGCACACTTTTATTAATAACTGATGAAAATTTCAAAATGATTTACCGAAAAATAAATTTACTGCGAATTTTTTAGCTTAACCCAAGAAAACTTAAAAATTACTACAGTTTTTGACTAATTTTAAAAATGTATATTTCAAAAACTAAACGAGATTTTTCAAATTGAGCTTTTTTATTGAAAAGTGCAGACTTTTATTAATAACTGATGAAAATTTTAAAATGATTTACCGAAAAATAAATTTATTGCGAATTTTTTAGCTTAACCCTACAAAATTTAAAAATTATCACAATTTTCGACTCAGTTTAAAAGTATATATCTCAAGAACAAAACGAGATTTTTCAGAATAGACCTTTTTATTGAAAAGTGCACACTTTATTTAGTAATTGAAGAAAATTGTATATAGATTTTCCACAAAAGCTCAAGAAACAACTCAATCCAAAAAAACTTAAAAACAACTAATGATAAAATTAACAATAAATCAAATAAACAATTTAAATTTCCTTGTACACAACACTGTTAGCATTAAATTAAATTGATTTTTGCTTATTTAGATAATTTGATTATTGGAAACACGTTCGTTTGAAAAACTTGATTAATACTTTCCTTTAATTAGTCTGTTTACGACAAATAAAATACAAACTGTAAAATTAAAGTCAATTATAACGGAGAAAACTTCAAAGGTACCGCTCTAAAGTCGGCTTTACAAGGTTTTAAAAATTCCACTTAGCCTTTTGATACAAAAAAAATGCAGAATTAAAAATGGAGGTATGCCTAGATTGCCAAGAAGGTGGGTTTAAAACGTAACTTTAAAATTTTAAAAATATTTTCTCTGCGATTTTAATACGTTTAGAAGGTCGACAGGTTTCGAGTTCGATAAATAAGTTTAAATCAAAGGAGAAAAAAAATGCGACTCATTTAACAAAAAATAATCTATCCTTATTATTACATTATGAAAACATGAAGAGACCTACATTATTTTCTTGTAGGGTACAAATATAACAAATTACGTAACAATGGAATTAAGATCTCGGGATAAGGGCTTTTATTTTGTGTGAGTTGGTAGTAGCACGCAGAAGTGACGTAGAGCTTTGCGTGTTTAAAAGCAATTAACGCGGAAAAGATCTTCGGTAGGGATAAAACGAAAAGCACTCCTTTTTCATACAAAAAAAGAATTTCAAAAATTCTAAAATAAATAAATTTAAACTTTCTCTATTGTTAAAAATAAATAAATAGGAAACAAATTAGAAAGTTTAATACTAGAATTAAAACTTCTTTGAATTAATCTCCCTCTCGTATAACACTACTTACATGGTAATCAGTCATAATTAGGTGCAGTTACTGAGCAAAACGCGAACCGACCACAGTTATTTCCGTAAAACCTATCCAATTAAATAATTCATACATGTTCAATTAGTGCTTTAGAAAAGTTACGGAAAAGAAACTTTTTTAAACGGTTTTTAAATCCCATTATAAACAGAGAGAATTTACCGGACGTTAATATAACCGAGTTTATTTATTCTTCCTCGGGAATATCACGCGTCCAATTAACATCGAAGGGCAGCTGCAGGATTTTATTGGTTTTACCGCTAAAACGATACCTGGTGGCGACCAACTGTCACGGCGACGGCGACGGTGGCGGTCGTTCAATATTACGGCAACTAGAATCCGAGTCAAATTTACCAAATTAATTGACAGCTGGAGTTGTTAATTTTTATATCCCCCTCAAAATTAACAGATTTAAATAACTATTAAAACCTTAGGAGTCAAATTTGGTACATTAATTTAGAATTTTCCAACAATTTCAAAGAAACAAACCGCGTTTTGATATCTTTGTTAGTTTATGAGAAATAAACTTTTAAAGTCGTCAGTTTTGAATTGATATAGTTCTTCATTTATATAATTTTTTTCCCTTGATTTTTAAATTAAAGAAATCAAATTAGGCACACTTGTTCAAAATTCTTCAGTGATTTTAATGATATAAACGGCTTTTTGATATCTCTATTAGTTGATGAGAAATGAATGTTTAAAGTGAACCTTGAAAATTCGTCAATTTCGAAATGATACAATTCTTTATTTCTATCATTTCTTTGTTGATTTTTAAATTGAAGAAACCAAATTAGGCACACTTTTTCAGAATTCCTCAACGATTTTAATGATATAAACGGTTTTTTGATATCTCTATTAGTTTATGAGAAATAAATTCTTAAACCTAACCTTGAAAATTCGTCAATTTCGAATTGATACAATTCTTCATATCTATATATTTCTCTGCTAATTTTTAAATTGAAGAAACCAAATTAGCCATACTTGTTCAGAATTCTTCAACGATTTTAAAAGTATAAATAGTTTTTTGATATCTCTATTAGTTTATGAGAAATAAATTCTTAACGTTAACCTTGAAAATTCGTTAATTTCGAATTGATACAATTCTTCATATCTACATATTTTTCTGCAAATTTTTAAATTGAAGAAAGCAAATTAGGTACATTTGTTCAGAATTCTTCGGTGATTTTAATGATATAAACGGTTTTTTGATATCTCTATTAGTTGATGAGAAATAAATGTTTAAAGTGAACCTTGAAAATTCGTCAATTTCGAATTGATACAATTCTTTATTTCTATCATTTTTCTGTTGATTTTTAAATTGAAGAAACCAAATTAGGTACACTTGTTCAGAATTCTTCAACGATTTTAAAAGTATAAATAGTTTTTTGATATCTCTATTAGTTTATGAGAAATACATTTTTAAAGTTTGTAAATGCATCAATTTTGAATTGATACAATTGTTTATTTCTATTTTTTTATGTTGATTTTCAAATTGAAGAAATAAAATCAGGCACATTTGTTCAGAATTCTTCAACGATTTTAAAAGTATAAACAGTTTTTTGATATCTCTATTAGTTTATGAGAAATAAATTCTTAACGTTAACCTTGAAAATTCGTTAATTTCGAATTGATACAATTCTTCATATCTACATATTTTTGTGTTAATTTTTAAATTGAAGAAACAAAATTAGGTAGATTTGTTCAGAATTCTTCAATGATTTTAATGATATAAACAGTTTTTTGATATCTCTATTAGTTTATGAGAAATAAATTCTTAAAGTTAACCTCGAAAATTCGTCGATTTCGAATTGATACAGTTCTTTATTTCTATCATTTTTCTGTTGATTTTTAAATTGAAGAAACCAAATTAGGCACACTTGTTCAGAATTCTTCAATGATTTTAAAAGTATAAACAGTTTTTTGATATCTCTATTAGTTTATGAGGAATAAATTCTTAAAAATACCAACAAAATACAAGGTTAAATTTTAAACCTTGAAAATCCGAATTGATACAATTCTTCATAACTATATATTATTATGTTTCTGTTAATTTTTAAATTGAAGAAACCAAATTAGGCACACTTGTTGAGAATTCCTCAACGATTTTAAAGATATAATCGGTTTTTTGATATCTCTATTAGTTTATGAGAAAGAAATTTTAAACCTAACCTTGAAAATTCGTCAATTTCCAATCGATACAATTCTTCATATCTATATATTTTTCTGCTAATTTTTAAATTGAAGAAACCAAATTAGGCACACTTGTTCAGAATTCTTCAATGATTTTAAAGATATAAACGATTTTATGATATCTCTATTAGTTTATGAGAAATAAATTCTTAAAGTTAACCTCGAAAATTCGTTGATTTCGAATTGATACAATTCTTTATTTCTATCATTTTTCTGTTAATTTTTAAATTGAAGAAACCAAATTAGGCAATCTTTTTCAGAATTCCTCAACGATTTTAAAGATATAATCGGTTTTTTGATATCTCTATTAGTTTACGAGAAATAAATTCTTAAAGTTAACCTCGAAAATTCGTCGATTTCGAATTGATACAGTTCATTATTTCTATCATTTTTCTGTTAATTTTTAAATTGAAGAAACCAAATTAGGCACACTTGTTCAGAATTCTTCAACGATTTTAAAAGTATAAACAGTTTCTTGATATCTCTATTAGTTTATGAGAAATACATTTTTAAAGTTTGAAAATTCATCAATTTTGAATTGATACAATTCTTCATATCTACATATTTTTTCTGTTAATTTTGAAATTGAAGAAACAAAACTAGATAGACTTGTTCAGAATTCTTCGATGATTTTAATGATATAAACGATTTTTTGATATCTCTATTAGTTTATGAGAAATAAATTATTAAAGTTAACCTCGAAAATTCGTCAATTTCGAATTGATACAGTTGTTTATTTCTATCATTTTTCTGTTGATTTTTAAATTGAAGAAACAAAATTAGGCACACTTGTTCAGAATTCTTCAACGATTTTAAAACTATAAACAGTTTTGTGATATCTCTATTAGTTTATGAGAAATACATTTTTAAAGTTTGAAAATTCATTAATTCTGAATTGATACAATTCTTTATATCTACATATTTTTTCTGTTAATTTTCAAATTGAAGAAACAAAATTAGGTAGACTTGTTCAGAATTTTTCGATGATTTTAATGATACAAACGATTTTTTGATATCTCTATTAGTTTATGACAAATAAATTCTTAAAGTTAACCTCGAAAATTCGTCAATTTCGAATTGATACAGTTGTTTATTTCTATCATTTTTCTGTTGATTTTCAAATTGAAGAAACAAAATTAGGTAGACTTGTTCAGAATTCTTCGATGATTTTAATGATATAAACGATTTTTTGATATCTCTATTAGTTTATGAGAGATAAATTCTTAAAGTTAACCTCGAAAATTCGTCGATTTCGAATTGATATAATTCTTCATATCTATATATTTTTTGTATTAATTTTTAAATTGAAGAAACCAAATAAGGCACACTTGTTCAAAATTCTTCAATGATTTTAAATATATAAACGGCTTTTTGATGTCTCTTTTAGTTTATAAGAAATAACTACTTAAAGTTAACCTTGAAATTTCGTCAATTTCGAATTGATACAATTCTTTATTTCTATCATTTTTATGTTGATTTTTAAATTGAAGAAATAAAATTAAGCACACTTGTTTAGAATTCTTCAACGATTTTAATGATAAAAACCGTTTTTTGATATCTTTATTAGTTGATGAGAAATAAATATTTAAAGTTAACCTCGAAAATTCGTCGATTTCGAATTGATACAATTCTTCATATCTATATATTCTTTGTGTTAATTTTTAAATTGAAGAAACCAAATAAGGCACACTTGTTCAGAATTTTTTAATGATTATAAAGACATCAACAATTTTTTGATATCTCTGTTAGTTTATGAGAAATATAATCTTAAAGTTAACCTCGAAAATATTGATACAATTCTATAATTCATATCTATATCGTTTTTTCCGGTGATTTTTTAATTAAAGAAACCAAATTAGGCACACTTGTTCAAAATTCTTCAATGATTTTAAATATATAAACGGCTTTTTGATGTCTCTTTTAGTTTATAAGAAATAACTTCTTAAAGTTAACCTTGAAATTTCATCAATTTCGAATTGATACAATTATTTATTTCTATCATTTTTATGTTGATTTTTAAACTGAAGAAATAAAATTAGGCACACTTGGTTAGAATTCTTCAACGATTTTAATGATAAAAACCGTTTTTTGATATCTTTATTAGTTTATGAGAAATAAATTCTTAAAGTTAACCTTGAAAATTCGTCATGTAGATATTTAAACCAAATTTGGTTACAAACAGTTTTTGAAGCATTAATATGATACTTATTTGTAGAACAAGGTTGGGTCGTTTTCTTAATCCAACAATTAATTTCAAAAACAATTTGAAAACAAACAATAACACTTAGAATCTTTCAACACGGCGTTAAATTTAAAACTGTAACAAATGTACGGGGTGTGATTAAACGCAATGTCACAGCAGCTCGACTTTCAGTGGTATCGCTACACGGGTTGACATAATGTAAACAGGGCCCCCTTGTAACGTACCGTAGATTGCATGTAGCCAATATATTTAAGCGAGAGGATCACGTGGATCTTGATTAAAAACCCGTCGAGTGTTAACCGAACTGAATGAAACGAAACAACGGCCGTTTTGTTTTATTATTATTATTATTATTTTAGATAAAACAAATAAAAATCTAAATCGATTTGTTATTATTTTGAAAAAACGAAAATCAATGAAATGTATGAATAAACATGGATAATTTTTTTATGAATAACTGTTTGAAAACGCGTTGAATAATTCATCGTCAAATCGTATGCATAAATTATTAATTGAACGCTGGTGTCAATAGCATTCGGTGTATTTTAATAGTTAATTGAAAAGTTAAAATAAATTTAATTATTTCATTATTGGTATAAATAATAAATTCTTAATAGATATTTAACATTTTACACATCGCGTTGAAGGCGTTTCGAAATTTTCTATGAACTTGTAATAAGTTATAATTTACGTTGTTTTCAATTAAAATAACTTTTCCAAGTTCCTTTTATAATTAATATAGCGAATAAAAAGGAAGTTGATTTTAAGTTTTTAAGACTTAAGAGGCATCATCATCTGCAAGCATCGTGGTGTGGTGAAAAGAGTCGACCCGGGTCGCTCCGTCAACGAGTTTAAACGTAATAAATGAGCGAGTTAAATATTCATGCAGGGGTCGAGCGAATTCGTCACGCTACTCGACGAACTTTTTACACGCTTTCGAACCGGGAACATTTTAATCATTTCAAAGAACATTTTTATTGTAAACTTTTCGTTCTTAAAGATGATGAACTCGCCTAATGTTACGAATAAAATTGAAGTGGTAGAAAAGTGGTAGAGTAGAGCAGTTAGTTGTAGTAAAGTCTCTATATAAAAGTGATCGCTCAGTGTCAATCTTAAACCCCGGTTGAAGTTAAAAATAGTTCAATGTTTACGTAAACAAATCGAAGCAGTCGTGGAGGAATTTCGTTTGACTTTTTTTTTAATATATTTTTTTATCTTTAATCTTACCTTATTAACCCGGTTATCTTGTAACACGATAAATAATAATACAACGAAACAGTTTCCGAAGTCGTCTTTAATCACGATTAACCAACAACACCACATAACAAGCGTAACAAACGAAAACAAACAACAAATTCACGTCGTCGTCGTATTACAATAATCAGAATACCATCGGAACTCAAACAAAAGCGCACACTTAAAACGGCCTTCATTTGTTGCTTTTGCTTTTTTTTCAAACACTCACTCGATCGGTTATATTGTTGTTATATACAGTAGTCAGTGACGTTCGTTGGTCGCGTTTCATTTAATTCGCGCTCGCGATTGTCGACGCGTCTTCAACTGTCTCATTTGACGTTTCTATTGCGTATGTCAAAAAATGAAATTTTAAAATGATTAAAACTGACTTAAACTTGGGTTGTAGAGGTCTCTGTGTCGCGTTAAACGCGTGTTTAGTGTACGTGTGTGCGTTTAAAGTTTCTCGTAGTGTGTCTGTCTGTTCGCGTGAAGCGGCCTCTATAGAGTCTCTCTCGTTTGGTGTGTGTCCGTCCGTCGTTAGACGACGAACGAACGGTTCGGTTCGCACACGGCCCGACGACACGCCATTGGTCGAAAGGGGGCCGTAAAAGCGGACGCCGCCGTCCGCGGCTGTCAGCGTTTCAAAACGGAGGCGGCTGCGGTCGGGCGCACGCACACCTCCCCCTACCTCACTCTATCCATATACACAGAAACCCCCCCTGGCAGATCCATCGGTTTACTATATTGAAAGAGGGGGACTTCCGTTTTCGGATACAAAAACGTATGTTGTTGTTTGAAATCATTTTGTTATGTTTAATTAATACTCAAAATTAAATAAACTTAATAAAAATTAACAAAACTTATTTTATTTATCTATTGGATGAGTTAACTCAGATTAATCAAGACATTTGACATATAACATTTCTGACCATCAGCATATGGTCGCAAGATTTAGACATAAGAAAGCTTGGATGTCTTGGTCATATTCAAAAATTGATGAAAACCAGATTGAGAAAGCTCAAGCAAAAAGTTTCTGCTCGAGAATGGTGCGATCAAGTCTAAACAAATCTTGTATAGCTCAACAATTAACAAAAATATATATTTTATAGAAAAGATGAGAATTTGTTTAATGGATAAATCTACATGGAACATATAAATCCTCAAGGAAAAAGTTTCTGCTCGAGATGACAGAAATGGTGCGATCAAGTCTAAACAAATCTTGTATAGCTCAACAATTAGCAAAAATATATATTTTATAGAAAAGATGAGAATTTGTTTAATGGATAAATCTACATGGAACATATAAATCCTCAAGGAAAAAGTTTCTGCTAGAGATGACAGAAATGGTGCGATCAAGTCTAAACAAATCTTGTATAGCTCAACAATTAGCAAAAATATATATTTTATAGAANGATATTCTCATAGAAATCGAAGAAAATCCAAATATTTCAACTCGTCAGTTATGTTTAAACCATGCTCTAAGTAAAGGTTCAATACACAAAATATTACATGCAGAAAATTTACATCCGTACAAACCGACTTTATTGCAAGAATTATCCGAAGATGACTACGGTCGACGTGTTGAATTTTGTGAATTTATGATGGAGCGAATCAACAGCAATCCAAATTTTCTCAATAATATGGTTTTCTCTGACGAGGCTACGTTTTGTTTAAATGGTAATGTAAATAAGCAAAATTCTCGATATTCGGCCGCTAAAAATCCCCATTGGATGATTCAAAATCATACTCAAACACCACAGAAATTAAACGTATGGGTGGGAATTTGTGCAGATCACATAATTGGACCTTTCTTTATTCGAGGTACTCTAACTGGTCACCGTTATTTACAATTATTGCAACAGCAAATTATCCCAGCTTGCCAAGAAAATCTTGATGATCTTTGGTTTCAACAAGATGGGGCACCGCCCCACTATCATTTAGATGTACGCCGATATTTAGATACGGTATTTCCGGCCCGTTGGATAGGCAGAAGAGGGTCTGTAGAGTGGCCACCCCGATCTCCGGATCTTACACCTTGCGATTTCTTCTTCTGGGGATATTTAAAATCTAAAGTTTATGTAAACCGACCTCAAAATCTGACAGAATTAGAGCAACGAATAAAAGATGAAGCTGCAGCTATTTCTCCCAGATCGCTAAGAAATTCTTTTCAAGCCTTTTATGATAGATTGGGCCACTGCCTTGCAGTTAATGGTGAACATTTTGAACATTTATTGTCGTGAAAACCATTTTAGTGCTAATTTCGTTTTGTCTTCAAAGTTTAATAATTTTCATTTACACTAATTTTTAGTTTATTTGTTTTATTTTGTATGTAGATTTAATTTACGGTAATAATTCGAGGTAGTTGACGATCTCGGATATCTAGATTAATGTTATTGGTTAAATTTTCTTAATAAACAATTTTTACATTTTATGCAAAAATTTTCTGATGTAAGGGTACAAAAATTTTACGTCATCATAAAGAGAAAAGAAATCTCTATCAAATAAGCCTAATAAAAGGGTACATTGCCATTTAAAAAAAATTAAATGTTATTCGTTGCTCATTTGTTTTCTGAAATAAAAACAATTGAATGGTGTCTTATTATGGCAAATAAAATACTAACCAACTTTTGTATAAAATGTATTTTTATAAAGTTGATACTTGCCAAGATATATACAATATTCCATACATAATGGGCACCCTGTATATATTTTATAGAAAAGATGAGAACTTGTTTAATGGATAAATCTACATGGAACATATAAATCCTCAAGGAAAAAGTTTCTGCTCGAGATGACAGAAATGGTGCGATCAAGTCTAAACAAATCTTGTATAACTCAACAATTAACAAAAATATATATTTTATAGAAAAGATGAGAACTTATCAAAAGGATAAATCTCCATGGAGCTTATAAATCTTTTAAGCTCAAGGAAAAAGTTTCTGCTCAAGATGACACAAATGATACGATCAAGTCTAAACAAATCCTCTATAGCTCAACAATTAGCAAAAATACAGGGTGTATCTTTCTGAATAAAAAATTCTTATAACACAATGTCCCATTCTTTGTCCTTCTTAAGATATGATACGATAAAGTTAAGGGTTCACAAGTTTGAGTACTACTGGTTAATAAATTATACTAAGCAGGCTTTAATTTGCAATTTGTTTCTAGTTTTGTAATTTTGTTGTTTTTGCTACAATAAGCAAGTTTATTTATTAAAACCTAAATTTTTGTAAATTGTCACATTAAAGTCACATTAAACATTAAAATATCTCAAAAATGAATTTTATGTGTCAAATTAAAGCTATATTACATAAACAAAGCCTGTTTAATATAATTCTTTATACAGCATATTTAAACTTTCAAAAGCTCAACTTTATCGAATCATATCTTAAAAATGGCAAAGAATGGGACATTGTGTTATAAAAATTTTTTATTCAGAAAGAGGAGACCTATAACCCCTCAAATTTCTTTTACTCATATCTGATACACCCTGTATATATTTTATAGAAAAGATGAGAACTTGTTTAATGGATAAATCTACATGGAACATATAAATCCTCAAGGAAAAAGTTTCTGCTCGAGATGACAGAAATGGTGCGATCAAGTCTAAACAAATCTTGTATAGCTCAACAATTAGCAAAAATATATATTTTATAGAAAAGATGAGAATTTGTTTAATGGATAAATCTACATGGAACATATAAATCCTCAAGGAAAAAGTTTCTGCTAGAAATGACAGAAATGGTGCGATCAAGTCTAAACAAATCTTGTATAGCTCAACAATTAGCAAAAATATATATTTTATAGAAAAGATGAGAACTTGTTTAATGGATAAATCTACATGGAACCTATAATCCATTAAGCTCAAGGAAAAAGTTTCTGCTCGAGATGACAGAAATGGTACGATCAAGTCTAAACAAATCTTCAACAGCTCAAGAATTAGCAAAAATACAGGGTGTATCAGATATGTGTAAAAAAAATTTGAGGGGTTATATAAATAAAAAATTCTTATAACACAATGTCCCATTCTTTGTCCTTCTTAAGATATGATACGATAAAGTTAAGGGTTCACAAGTTTGAGTACTACTGGTTAATAAATTATACTAAGCAGGCTTTAATTTGCAATTTGTTTCTAGTTTTGTAATTTTGTTGTTTTTGCTACAATAAGCAAGTTTATTTATTAAAACCTAAATTTTTGTAAATTGTCACATTAAAGTCACATTAAACATTAAAATATCTCAAAAATGAATTTTATGTGTCAAATTAAAGCTATATTACATAAACAAAGCCTGTTTAATATAATTCTTTATACAGCATATTTAAACTTTCAAAAGCTCAACTTTATCGAATCATATCTTAAAAATGGCAAAGAATGGGACATTGTGTTATAAAAATTTTTTATTCAGAAAGAGGAGACCTATAACCCCTCAAATTTCTTTTACTCATATCTGATACACCCTGTATATATTTTATAGAAAAGATGAGAACTTGTTTAATAATAATTTAACAGAAACAATTATGAAAAAATACATAAATTATGTTTAAAGAGACAAGCTGCACAGATGGAAGTTAATTAGAGGAAGACAATATTCGAATTTTTTCATAAATATTTATCTGATAATTAATAATAATATTGTTAAATTCTTTGTTGTAATTATAGCCAGCGGAAAGACCATTAGGTCGATAGCTGTAATAAAGATTTATTTCTCTCTGGATAAATCTACATGGAACCTATAAATCTATTCAGCTCAAGGAAAAAGTTTCTACTCGAGATGACAGAAATGGTGCGATCAAGTCTAAACAAATCTTCTATAACCCAACAATTAGCAAAAATATATATTTTATAGAAAAGATGAGAATTTGTCCAATGGATAAATCTACATGGAACTACAGGACTGCTACATCCATTGTATTTTTGTAGTCCACTACTTGTAGTACCTCTACGTCACGCTATTTGCCACGCCTGGTAACTCTGTGTTTTTAGAGGTTATATGATAGACATTAATATGTCTAAAAACATAAAACTTCAAAAATAATATAAATATACCATAACAACTGGTGGGCATGGAAAATGGTGTGACGTAGTTGCGGGCAAGTTGTCACAACAATGGATGTAGCAGTCCTGTTAGAGGAAAAAGTTTCTGCTCGAAATGACAGAAATAATAATAATAATAAATAAATTGATTGCCATAATAAGAAACAAAAAATATAAATTAAAGAAAATGTATACATTTAACTTAATGCATAAATACGAGCAAAGGGTCGATTTATCACGAAAGCGATATCTTCCAAACAACCCAATCAATCAGCAGTATACTAAGTTATATAAGAAAAACAATAAATAAATGGAAAGCTGCTATGCTAAACTTATTTTCACTAAAAACGGTGCATAATGATAGTTGCTGGAATAAAAGAAGTGAAGAGAAGAAGAAAAGGAAGAAGAGGGAGAAGAAAAAGTTCTTAGGAAGATACTTGGAAAGCAAATAAATGACGTTTTAGATGGTTTTTAAATGTCACAAGGTGAGGAATATTATTAGAAATGGTTTGAAATGGAATGATCAAGTCTAAGCAAATTCTATAGCTTAACAATTAGAAAAAAAAATATTTTATAGAAAAGATGAGAACTTGTCCAATGGATAAATCTACATGAATCCCATAAATACTTTAAGCTCAAGGAAAAAGCTTCTGCTCGAAATGACTAAAATGGTTTGAAATGGTGCGATAAAGTCTAAACAAATTTTCTATAGCTCAATAATTAGCAAAAATATATATTTTATAGAAAAGATGAGAACTTGTCCAAAGGATAAATCAACTTGGAGCCCATAAATCTTTTAAGCTCAAGGAAAAAGTTTCTGCTCGAGATGACAGAAATGGTTTGAAATGGCGCGATTACGTCTAAGGAAATTCTATAGTTTGACAATTAATAAAAATATATATTTTATAGGAAAGATGAGAACTTGTCAAATGAATAAATCTCCATGGAGCTTATAAATCTTTTAAGCTCAAGGAAAAAGTGTCTGCTAGAAATGACAGAAATGGTGCAATCAAGTCTAAACAAATCTTCTATATCGCAACAATTAGCAAAAATATATATTTTATAGAAAAGATGAGAACTTGTCCAAAGAATAAATCTACATGGAGCTTATAAATCCTTAATATTGAAGGAAATAGTTTCTGCTCGAGATGACAGCTCTTAACAATTAGCAAAAAAATATATCTTATAGAAAAAATGCAAACTTGTCCACATATATGGATAAATCGACATAAATATAGCCTTAAAAGACCTTAGATATCCGTTATATGGCAAATTCTTTAGAAATATTTGTAACTTGAGTTAGACTCCTTTCCGATTCGAATGAATTGAGTTGCAATGAGTTGGCTTCTTATGAGATTGCATTACTTTGGAGTTAAATTCCTGTTGAATTAGCTTACTTACTTTAATTGCTATTCAAGTAAAATCAACTTGCTTAGAATTGAGTTGCTTTCGGTTTGAGATACTTTCAGATAGAGTTGTATTCGAGTTGTAATAATTTACTATCGAGCTGGTTTGCTTTATAGTTGAGTAGCTTTCAGGTTGATTTGCTTTAGGGTTGAGTAGATTTGCTTGCAGTTTGGTTATTTTGGTATTGGATTTCTTTCGGGTTGGATAAATCTACATAAATTCTATAAATCGTTGGATAAACGATATCTATATTGAAAATTCTTTAAAAATATTTGGAATTTGAGTTGGATTGTTTCAGGATTATATTGAGTAGTTGTGAATTGCAATGAGTTGGCTTCTTATGAGGTTGCATTACTTTGGGGTTAGATTCCTTTTGAATTGGCTTACTTACGGGGTGGGTTCCTATTCAAGTAAAATCAACTTGCTTGGAATTGAGTTTTATTGCCTTCGGTTTTAGATATTTGAGATGTAATAATTTACTTTGAGAATTTAGTTTCAGTTTGGGTTGACTTGCTTTTAGTGCTATAAGTATTTTGTGATACTATTTTGTTATTACTTCCTGAATGGTTTCTTCTCAGGTTGGATTTTTTTGCTTGGGGATTGGGTTGTTCACAAATTAGCTTGACCTGGTTTGAATAACTATGATAACTATGTATAACTTTGTATTATTTCATTTTCGGCCTGCATTTATTTGCTTTTGGGACTTAATTTCTTACCATAATTACTTTGTGATACTACTTTGTTATAACTTCCTGGATCGGGTTGACTTGCTTTCAAGTCGAGTTGCAGTGGGGTTGGATTTTCTTAAAATTTTGATGCTTCGGGGTTGGGTTAACTTGCTTTCTGGTTGGATTTTTTTGGGAAGAATTTGGAAGCTTTTGAGCTGCGTTGTTTACGAATTGATTGGATGTGCTTTGCGATTAAACTTTTTTGCTTTTATGCGGTTATTTTCTGGCTGAATTGGCTTGCTCTGTGGTTGAATTTTGAAGAATTAAACTAATTTGCTACTTTCCAGGTTGTTAAAGATTTTCATTGCAAAAAATAGTTAAAATATATAAAATAAATTAGTTTTAGAAGTTTGTAGGAGTTAACCTTTTCGGGGG
>NW_019280880.1:315375-473927 GCF_000648695.1 Onthophagus taurus
GACCGAATCAAATTGCAAAAAGTAAAGTTATTTATAAACCTTGAAAACAGACAAATCCAAATATGTAAAAATATACAGGGTGTTCCATTTAAAAAAATAAAGTAGGTGGCGACTTCCGGTATAACCGGAAGTGCAAGAAATCTGAAAATATTTTAGTCGAAGAGATCGTAATTGATAATACTTAAGTCTGAATTCTCAAATTTTTATTTTCGCCAGAACCCCAGAAACGTCTAATGACCGGTCTCGCTGAGACACCCTGTATATGTGGTGTATTAGGTATGAGTAGAAAAAATTTAAGGTGTTATAGGTCTCCTCTTTCTGAATAAAAAATTCTTATAACACAATGTCCCATTCTTTGTCCTTCTTAAGATATGATACGATAAAGTTAAGGGTTCACAAGTTTGAGTACTACTGGTTAATAAATTGTACTAAGCAGGCGTTGCTTTCCAATTTGTAATTTGTTTCTAGTTTTGTAATTTTGTTGTTTTTGCTACAATAAGCAAGTTTATTTATTAAAACCTAAATTTTTGTAAATTTTCACATTAAAGAGTGATAAAAGAGAAGTGATAAATTTATTCGTATAAAGTAAACAACCTCTAAAAAAATATCTCAAAAATTAATTTTATGTGTCAAAGCAAAGCTTGTTTAATATAATTATTTATACAGCAGCACTTAAACTTTCAAAAGCTCAACTTTATCGTATCATATCTTAAGAATGGCAAAGAATGGGACATAGTGTTATAAAAATTTTTTATTCAGAAAGAGGAGAACTATATCCCCTCAAATTTCTTCTACTCATATCTGATACACCCTGTATATATTTTATAGAAAAGATGAGAACTTGTTTAATGGATAAATCTACCTATAAGACTAAGACTAGACAGACTACGGAAGAAATTTTTAGACAACAGAAACAATTATGAAAAAATACATAAATTATGTTTAAAGAGACAAGCTGCACAGATGGAAGTTGATCAGAGGAAGACAATATTCGAACTTTTTCCTAAATATTTATATTGTTAAATTCTTTGTTGTAATTATAGCCAGCGGAAAGACCATTAGGTCGATAGCTGTAATAAAGATTTATTTTTCTCTGGATAAATCTACATGAAACCTATAAATCTATTCAGCTCAAGGAAAAAGTTTCTACTCGAGATGACAGAAATGGTGCGATCAAGTCTAAACAAATCCTCTACAGCTCAACAGTTAGAAAAAATATATATTTTATAGAAAAGATGAGAATTTGTCCAATCGATAAATCTACATGGAACCCAAGAACAGTAGAATCTAACAGGATACTCCACTACGGGTTGGTTGCCCGCACTCTACGTCACACTATTTGCCACGCCTGGTAACTGTCTGTGTTTTTAGAGGTTATATGATAGATATTAATATGTCTAAAAACTTCAAAAATAATATGAATACATCCACGACATACGATATAACCTCTAAAAATACACAGCAAAATGCATAGACCATAACAACAGCTGGGCATGGAAAATGGTGTGACGTAGTTTGCGGGCAGATTGTCACAACAATGGATGTAGCAATCCTGTTAGATTCTACTATCCTTGCATGGAACCTATAAATCTGTTAATCTCAAGGAAAAAGTTTCTGCTCAAAATGACAGAAATGGTTTGAAATGGAATGATCAAGTCTAAGCAAACTTTATAGCTTAACAATTAGAAAAAAAAATATTTTATAGAAAAGATGAGAACTTGTCCAATGGATAAATCTACATGAATCCTATAAATACTTTAAGCTCAAGGAAAAAGCTTCTGCTCGAAATGACAAAAATGGTTTGAAATGGTGCGATAAAGTCTAAACAAATCTTGTATAGCTCAATAATTAGCAAAAATATATATTTTATAGAAAAGATGAGAACTTGTCCAAAGGATAAATCAACTTGGAGCCCATAAATCTTTTAAGCTCAAGGAAAAAGTTTCTGCTCGAGATGACAGAAATGGTTTGAAATGGCGCGATTACGTCTAAGGAAATTCTATAGTTTGACAATTAATAAAAATATATATTTTATAGGAAAGATGAGAACTTGTCAAATGAATAAATCTCCATGGAGCTTATAAATCTTTTAAGCTCAAGGAAAAAGTGTCTGCTAGAAATGACAGAAATGGTGCAATCAAGTCTAAACAAATCTTCTATATCGCAACAATTAGCAAAAATATATATTTTATAGAAAAGATGAGAACTTGTCCAAAGAATAAATCTACATGGAGCTTATAAATCCTTAATATTGAAGGAAATAGTTTCTGCTCGAGATGACAGCTCTTAACAATTAGCAAAAAAATATATCTTATAGAAAAAATGCAAACTTGTCCACATATATGGATAAATCGACATAAATATAGCCTTAAAAGACCTTAGATATCCGTTATATGGCAAATTCTTTAGAAATATTTGTAACTTGAGTTAGACTCCTTTCCGATTCGAATGAATTGAGTTGCAATGAGTTGGCTTCTTATGAGATTGCATTACTTTGGAGTTAAATTCCTGTTGAATTAGCTTACTTACTTTAATTGCTATTCAAGTAAAATCAACTTGCTTAGAATTGAGTTGCTTTCGGTTTGAGATACTTTCAGATAGAGTTGTATTCGAGTTGTAATAATTTACTATCGAGCTGGTTTGCTTTATAGTTGAGTAGCTTTCAGGTTGATTTGCTTTAGGGTTGAGTAGATTTGCTTGCAGTTTGGTTATTTTGGTATTGGATTTCTTTCGGGTTGGATAAATCTACATAAACTCTATAAATCGTTGGATAAACGATATCTATATTGAAAATTCTTTAAAAATATTTGGAATTTGAGTTGGATTGTTTCAGGATTATATTGAGTAGTTGTGAATTGCAATGAGTTGGCTTCTTATGAGGTTGCATTACTTTGGGGTTAGATTCCTTTTGAATTGGCTTACTTACGGGGTGGGTTCCTATTCAAGTAAAATCAACTTGCTTGGAATTGAGTTTTATTGCCTTCGGTTTTAGATATTTGAGATGTAATAATTTACTTTGAGAATTTAGTTTCAGTTTGGGTTGACTTGCTATTAGTGCTATAAGTATTTTGTGTTACTATTTTGTTATTACTTTCTAGATGGTTTCTTCTCAGGTTGGATTTTTTGCTTGGGGATTGGGTTGTTCACAAATTAGCTTGACCTGGTTTGAATAACTATGATAACTATGTATAACTTTGTATTATTTTATTTTCGGCTTGCATTTATTTGCTTTTGGGACTTAATTTCTTACCATAATTACTTTGTGATACTACTTTGTTATTACTTCCTGCACTGGGTTGACTTACTTTCAAGTCGAGTTATTGTGGGGTTGGATTTTTTTCAAATTTTGATGCTTCGGGGTTGGGTTAACTTGCTTTGTGGTTCAGTTGCTTTCTGGTTGGATTTTTTTGGGAAGAATTTGGAAGCTTTTGAGCTGCGTTGTTTACGAATTGATTTGATGTGCTTTGCGATTAAACTTTTTTGTTTTTATGCGGTTATTTTCTGGCTGAATTGGCTTGCTCTGTGGTTGAATTTTGAAGAATTAAACTAATTTGCTACTTTCCAGGTTGTTAAAGATTTTCATTGCAAAAAATAGTTAAAATATATAAAATAAATTAGTTTTAGAAGTTTGTAGGAGTTAACCTTTTCGGGGGTGTGGATGTACAATAATTTTAAAAGGGAAATTTTGTTCGTGAAAATCCGGTTTCGACCGAGGGGAGTAATTTCCCCATTTCCGGATCTCCCGGTAGTCCTCGAGCAAAACGGCCCTAATCCCACTATTCCCGAGCCCCGCTTCGTGAAAGTTTAACTGAAAAGTTCGCGGCCGCGGGCATCGCATTCAATTTCAGCCACTTTTCAACCCGTTACATAAAAAAGGTAAAAATTAAAAGAAATATTCTCGTTTAATTAGAAACTAATTATGTATAAATTTTTTAATTAAAATTATTTAAGAATTTATTAAATGTAATTATCAACATAAAAGATAATTTCTCACGTTTTCTTATAAATTAACCTTCTCAACTTGTTTATTTACTCTTTTTAATTTGAACTACGATCCTCTTATACTATAGAATAGACTATAAGGGTGTTTTTAATACATATTAATGAGGAACCCTACTCATCTCCGGTTTTCTTACGCTTTAATTATTTATAATTAAGATATTCCTCGTTCGGTTTTCCTTCGCCACGGTCGTCCGCTACGGACCTTGTCAGGGGCGGAACATAAATCAGAAATGGCTGACATCCGTTCGAAAAACTCAATTAATAACCGAGGCCCCCAAAACCCTCCGGAGAGGTACGAGCGAGTCACGGACCAAGAGGGGTGGAACTACGATTGTGTTTTTTCGGCAATGGACGACAACAAAGAATCCCTCTTTTTTGATTCAAAAAGAAGACAAAAAATGTGATTTTTTTGAACCGGTTTTCAAATATTTTCGTTTCGACTCCCAAGAAAAATATCTACTCATAACGGCAGTAATGAGTCTATTATGTTCCCCAAAAACGGATGGCCGTCATTTGGGCGGTTTAGATGATGGTGTGGTAGTCGGGATGGATTCAGAGTTACAAATTGAGTAGATTTCCCGGAACGGACGACGACGTTGACTGATGAGGACGTCGAAGCGGACCAATCGCGTTATCTCTCTGCTAAGTATGTTAGAGTAGGTAGTAGCCAAACCTACGACTATTTTAACCATTATCTTTGGACACAAAAAAAGAGACAAAACTTTTTTTGGGTAATGAGATCGAATGTTTGTGTGAATAGTATTAGTTCTAATATCAAGATGTCGTAAATTAGGCGACCTATCACCTATCGAATTAATTAAGAGTAACATATAGCCAAAATTCCGTTATTATTTCGAATCTCCCACAGCTGTTAAGCTTGGAGATGGTGACATCTACCTATAATACAACGTTGCATACGCCGGGTATACCTACTATATACGTGCTATAATATGTATTTCCGGTCAGGATCCCCGTCGGCGAACATATAGCAGATGGTTCTATTGCTAAACACATATTATCCTGGCCTGTCAAAGGTCGTGGGTTATAAATCAAGTATTTAACTGGTTACTTTTTTAGTTCTTTTAAACTGCGGTTAGAACTTTATTGTCCTTCGGGGAAACGAAGACATTGTTATCAAGCGAAGAAATTTGTTGGTGCAAAACTATATACAAGCTAAGGGGCGCAGTTTTGGGGTTGACACCCAAAAGACGCGTTAAGGGTAGTTTAGAATTTGTAAAGTGAACAAGCAGGCCTAATAGGATTAAAAGTTTCTCCTTTAAACCCTTGAGATTTATTGCAAATACGTTCGCACCATAACTGGTAAATAGTAAATCTTGAATCGATGTCGCGAAGAATATTTGATTAGAAATAGGCGTAACCTAACCCCCCTTTTCGAATCCAAACACATTTTCAATTAAAATTCACCGGGGTGGAATAATGCAAATCGCCGAAACCGAGCCCCCTCTCTCTAACGTTTCGAAAACTCACCGTTTCAACCACCCACGATTTCAACCAACCCCCCCGAAATGATTTATCCCCAGATATATCGATCATAACAGCGTTCCGAGCTCCACCAAACGTTCCCCCCGACTACTACGAACCCAGTTCCTGAAATGTTTCTGATTGTTTCTGGCATTCTCCGATTGAAACGGAGAAAGGGTAAGGCAAGGGAAGCGTAGGGGAGGGGGAGCAGGGTTGTGCTCCCCCGAAACGCCATTGTAGCGAGACTTCGCCCCGCTTTGATAGTTGATACAATGACCGGGGTGATTAATGTGCTAATTCTCTGGCGGCATACACAATGTGAAACTCAAGATCGCGAACACTCCGGATATTAGGAGAGAAAGAGAGGACTTGAATTGATTTATTTCAATTAATTCATAAAATTAGTGAGGAATTTTTTGAACCACTAAAAATTTATCTACCATGTCGAAATACCGAGTTATGCCAATTGTTTTGAAAGTATCCAAAAGGTCGTTATGCAAATACAGGATCCATTAAGATAAAACGCGATACAATTAGACGATTTCTTTTCGTCGAAATATTTTTTACCAAACATTCCTTTTTTATTAAAACCCGGTATATGCAAATCTCAAAAAAAAAGAGAACGTAACTCGTTTACTAAACAACCGTCTACGCATATTCCGAGATATCTCACACGCATCTAACGTACGCAAATCGCTATTGTTTCATTTCCCTCTGGCCTTTTACTGGAAAAATCGAAGCTCCCCTTCGTCTCCGCTGACTAATGCATATTACATTTTTCCACAATATAAAAACGCATTGTTTTCAGTGACGTTATTAGATTCCGGGGCACGATTATTGCGTGTGGTTCATTTTCTTTAGTAAAAGTCGTGTGAATTCCCAGGAAGCGTTACAATTAAAAGAAAAATATGTTACGATTAAAAAAAAATGTGTTATGGTGTAACAAATTAACAGAAAAAAGGTAACCGTGTAAACTCGACTTGAATCTATATACATAATAGGAAGGTTAATTAAAAAATTGTGTCCTTGACTTACTTAAATATTAACATTTCAAAAATTCACGTACAAAATTTAATTTCTTATTCATAAATAAAATAATGGTGTTTTTAATGATAACTTTAAGAGGTGATAAAATTTAAATATTTAAAATCATTAAGTAATCCTAAATGAATTGTAATTACCATAAAAAATCGAAATAATTAATCAATTAATAATCGTAAAATAATATTTCGAGATTGTTTATATTAATTTTGAAAAATAATGTCTCATAAATTAATCGAGATATCGAAAAGTGGATTGAATAATGGAATTAACGTACGAAATTTGGTTTCTTAATATTCATTAATAATATATCAAATAAAATTATTAATTTAATCGTTATAGATTTACCTTCTAAAATAGAAGATTTTCTTAATGTTTAACTTTAATGAGTGATATCTCATAAAGTACTTGAGATATTAAAAAACGGATTATATCTTTAAAATCATTAAATAATTCTAAATCAGTTTTAATTTTTATAAATATTCGAAGAAAAAATTTGTTAACTTAACATACTCAAATATATCAAATAAAATGTGATACTTTTTAAGATTAACTTTAAGTAATGATATCTCAAAAACTAATTGAGATATCAAAGAGAGGATTATTTTTCTAAAATCGTTAAGTAATTCTAAGTGAATTTTAATTATCATAAAAATTGATAAAATCGTTTTTAAATTTTTCATGCACAAATATATCAAATAAAATTTCAGACTGTTTAAGGATAACTTTAAGGACTGATATCTCAAGAACTAATTGAGATATTAAAAAACGGATTATATCTTTAAAATCGTTAAACAACCCCAAATAAATTTTAATTGTTATAAATATTCGATGAAAAAAAATTTGAGCTCAACATACTCAAATATATCAAATAAAATGTGATACTTTTAAAGATTAACTTTAATTAATGATATCTCAAAAACTAATTGAGATATCAAAGAGAGGATTATTTGTCTAAAATCGTTAAATAATTCTAAGTGAATTTTAATTATCATAAAAATCGAAAAAATCGTTTTTAAATTTTTCATGCACAAATATATCAAATAAAATTTGAGACTTTTGAACGATAACTTTAAGGACTGATATCTCAAGAACTAATTGAGATATTAAAAAACGGATTATATCTTTAAAATCGTTAAACAATCCTAAATCAATTTTAATTATTATAAATATTCGAAGAAAAAAAATTTGAACTGAACATACTCAAATATATCAAATAAAATGTGATACTTTTTAAGGTTAACTTTAAATATTGATATCTCAAGAACTAATTGAGATATCAAAGAACGAATTGTTTTTTTAAAATTGCTAAACAATTCTAAATAAATTTTAATTATCATAAAAATCGAAAAAATCGATTTTAAATTTTTCATGCACAAATATATCAAATAACATTTGAGACTTTTTAACGATAACTTTAAGGACTGATATCTCAAGAACTAATTGAGATATTAAAAAACGGATAATATCTTTAAAATCGTTAAACAACCTTAAATTCATTTTAATTGTTATAAATAATCGAAGAAAAAAATTTTGCACTCTACATTCACAAATACATGAAATAAAATGGTACACTTTTTAAGGTTAGCTTTAAATATTGATATCTCAAGAACTAATTGAGATATCAAAGAACCAATTATTTTTTTAAAATTGTTAAACAATTCTAAATAAATTTTAATTATCATAAAAATCGAAGAAATCTTTTTAAACTTTTCATGCAGAAATATATCAAATAAAATGTGAAACTTTTTAACGATAACTTTAAGGACTGATATCTCAAGAACTAATTGAGATATTAAAAAATGGATTATATCTTTAAAATCGTTAAACAATCTTAAATTAATTTTAATTATTATAAATATTCGAAGAAAAAAAATTTGAACTGAACATACTCAAATAGATCAAATAAAATGTGATACTTTTTAAGATTAACTTTAATTAATGATATCTCAAAAACTAATTGAGATATCAAAGAGTAAATTGTTTTTCTAAAATCGTTAAACAATTCTAAGTCAATTTTAATTATCATAAAAATCAAAAAAATCGTTTTTAAATTTTTTATGCACAAATATATCAAATAAAATTTGAGACTTTTTAACGATAACTTTAAGGACTGATATCTCAAGAAGTAATTGAGATATTAAAAAACGAATTATATCTTTAAAATCATTAAATAATTCTAAATAAATCTTAATTGTTACAAATAATCGAAGAAAAAAATTTGGAACTCAACATACTCAAATATATCAAATAAAATGTGATACTTTTTAAGATTAATTTTAAGTAATGATATCTCAAAAACTAATTGAGATATCAAAGAGAGGATTATTTTTCTAAAATTGTTAAGTAATTCTAAGTGAATTTTAATTATCATAAAAATTGATAAAATCGTTTTTAAATTTTTCATGCACAAATATATCAAATAAAATTTCAGACTTTTTAACGATAACTTTAAGGACTGATATCTCAAGAACTAATTGAGATATTAAAAAACGGAGTATATCTTTAAAATCGTTAAACAGCCCCAAATAAATTTTAATTGTTATAAATATTCGAAGAAAAAATGTTGAACTCAACATACTCAAATATATCAAATAAAATGTGATACTTTTTAAGATTAACTTTAATGAGTGATATCTCAAAAACTAATTGAGATATCAAAGAGTAAATTGTTGTTCTAAAATCGTTAAACAATTCTAAGTAAATTTTAATTGTCATAAAAATCAAAAAAATCGTTTTTTAAATTTTTCATGCACAAATATATCAAATAAAATTTGAGACTTTTTAACGATAACTTTAAGGACTGATATCTCAAAAACTAATTGAGATATTAAAAAACGGATTATATCTTTAAAATCGTTAAACGATCCTAAATCAATTTTAATTATTATAAATATTCGAAGAAAAGAATTTTGAACTCAACATACTCAAATATATCAAATAAAATGTGATACTAACTTTAATTAATAATATCTCAAAAACTAATTGAGATACCAAAGAGAGGATTATTTTTCTAAAATCGTTAAGTAATTCTAAATAAATTTCAATTATCATAAAAATCGAAAAAATCGTTTTTAAATTTTTCATGCACAAATATATCAAATAACATTTGAGACTTTTTAACGATAACTTTAAGGACTGATATCTCAAGGACTAATTGAGATATTAAAAAACGGATTATATCTTTAAAATCGTTAAATAATTCTAAATAAATCTTAATTGTTACAAATAATCGAAGAACAAAATTTGGAACTCAACATACTCAAATATATCAAATCAAATGTGATACTTTTTAAGATTAACTTTAATGAATGATATCTCAAAAACTAATTGAGATATCAAAGAGTAAATTGTTTTTCTAAAATCGTTAAGCAATTCTAAGTAAATTTTAATTATCATAAAAATCGAAAAAATCGTTTTTAAATTTTTCATGCACAAATATATCAAATAAAATTTGAGACTTTTGAACGATAACTTTAAGGACTGATATCTCAAGAACTAATTGAGATATTAAAAAACGGATTATATCTTTAAAATCGTTAAACGATCCTACATAAATTTTAATTATTATAAATATTCGCAGAAACAAATTTTGAACTCAACATACTCAAATATATCAAAATATAAAATGTGACACTTTTTAAGATTAACTTTAATGCATGATATCTCAAAAACTAATTGAGATATCAAAGAGAGGATTATTTTTCTAAAATCGTTAAGTAATTCTAAATTTTTCATGCATAAATATATCAAATAATTTTCAATGTTATTTATATTAACTTTAAGAAATGATATCTTAAAAATTAATCGCGATATCAAAAACTGGAATGTGTCCTCAAATTCAATGACCATTTCTAAATAAATATAGGTTGTTTAATATATAAATAATCATGAAAAACATAAAATAAAGAATCAAGTGAAAGCTGACTTCATATAAAAAGAAAATAAATGCAGAACGGTCAATTTGTAATTATTGTTTAAGGTCGCGTGTAAATTGATTACACTCATTTTTCAATTTACAACGTTATCGTCGCGAATTATCTTGACTGATGACTGTTTTCCTTTAATATAATATGAAGCAAAAAAACGGAATCGATCGATCAAAAACTAAATCAACCGGAAAATGTATCCGAAGTTAATTTTAATAAATAAATCAAAGAAATAAGTAGAATAAAAAGTGAAATAATAAATAAATAAGTTGAATAAATAAATAAATATACATCGTTTTATCCTAATAAAGCCATTAACTAAAAGAAAAAAGCGATACCCTGCTAACAGGTGGTAACGACCTCTAAGAAAGGCAACAACTCGGTAAAAAAATGCTGTGCTTCTCTAACGGTCCCAGTGAAATCGTCAGATCCATCTTAAAGATAATGGCCAGCCAGATGGACTACCATCTGTTTGTCTTGGGACACCTCTAATAGTTATAGCTGTTTATCTCGGTCGAGAACTAACAGTTTGTCGCGTTTTTGCGTTAGTAAATAAAGAAAAATAAGAAGGAATCCTTACTTTACCTACTTGATCACAGAAGCGAAGAAAAACCTAGTTTCAGTTAACGACCAAGAGGTTAAAACTGAAAAAGTTTAAGCTGATGAAGAAGGGGGAAGGTATTTTAAGCACCGTACGTGTGTGTTGAGTTTTATGGGTTCGGTTTAAACAGTCTCTTGAGGGGTCGTCGTCAAATCCTTACCTGTAACAAAGAAAAAAGAAAATAATAATAATAAAAAAAGAAAGTTACAAACAAAAACATTTCTTGGCCATCTACCACGGTGGTCTTATTTCACGGTAGGCAATATTGCAAAACACGGGGATTATTTTTAATCCCCGCAGAACTCTTATTAACTCCCCCTGTACCCCACGCTATACCCCCCTGAAGGGCCCAGGGGATTAGGCCGCCCCCGTAGCGAACACTCCCCCCTAGCCGATCTGTCGGGAATCCGTGGTACCATGGCAACGGAGTGCTCTCTGCTCACTCCGCTCCTGCCTGTCTCCTGTCCCTTGATTTACGACCATGGAAAATGCGAGAAATGAAGAGCAGAGGAGACTGGCAGATACGACCGAAACCGACTATTAGGACTACGGGGCGAAAAATAAATTGGAAAAGAAGAAGAACTACGTGAGAAGGTCAAACCTAAAGAATTACAAAAAATATAAATCGAAAAATCATTCGGATCATAATGGAAGAAGGTGTGAACATAAAAGGAAAAAAATCTGCGGTTATCAATGTGATGAATAATAATGTTTTTTTTGTAATATACATATAGATACAAAAGGGTGAAGCTAATCGGAATTCAATAAATCATGCCAAAAATTTAAATCGGTCGAAAAAATTCTCCTCGCTAAAAAAAAAAAATAATAAATCAAATCGTACCAATCGAAACGTTAAATTCTATTATGCACGATTCGAATGTGGATAATCATAACAGATAATAGATAATTTTTTTTATTCTCACTTTATATGTATCATCTTTACTGACTTAGATTATTGTTAGTACTTGAATACTTAAATACTGCGATAAATGTGTTATTGTTATTATTATTATTATTATTATTCGGTTGCGTCGTGAAAATAATAAAGCGGCACTTCCGGCCTGGCCGATAAATCACCGATCGATCGGTTCGGCTATCAACCGGGCCATATTTTTGCGCCCCGAAGAGGGCTACACTCCGCACACCGCGCTCTCTCCTGTTCCGCCGCGTGTGTATCGTCGGGGTCCAATCGCACGTGGCCGACGGCACAGGCCGGTAGATGGCGCCGCATCTGCCTATCGCCACCAGCGATGATTTATCGACGGTATCGAGCCACCCCTTTTAATACTATTCAATAGTGGAATTAATGGCTGCAAAAAGTACATTGATTTCGACGGACAATTGTTACAGTTTCAAACGTTCAACGAAATCAAAAAAGATTAAGAAAAATGTTAATAAATAGAACATGAATCCTTTCAGTTAGATATGGCAGATATTCAAAGTTAACTACTACTAACAACTTAGCAATACAACTCGTTGCAATAATCATGCTATATATAAGAATGGTTAAGAAAGCAAGTGCAGAAAATAAGCAGTTAGAAAGTGCTGGACAAAGTGAGAACGTAAAAAAATAGTATTCAAGTCAATTTGGAAATCTAGTTGGACAATAAGAGAACTCTGCGTTAAAGTATTCAAGACGTAGTCAACACTGTACTCTCCCTGGCAACACTGTTCTTGCAATTTTTGAAATTACAAGATTGCAAGTCATCGAGTTAATGGAATAATTGAATGGAATCCTAAAATCATTAAGACATCTCATTAAGAAAACTCCAGTTCATCTCAAGTCATACTCCAAGTCGTGTGAATCAGCGTGAAGCTCACCAATCAACAATAATCGAAGTTAAGCAAGATTGTATATACATGATTTCAACCTCAAATGTCGCTTGATGAAATGTGCGAAAAAAATGGTAGGCCTGGTTTATAAACATTTGGTTTGTTCTGTTCTAAGATTAGTTCTACAATTGACAGAATGATCCGATTTCATCAAAGAATTTCACAAGACCTAATCTAGTAAGTGGAAAAAATCTTTTAGAAGAAAGTAAGCTTTTTTATCGTTGGACGATTTAAAGCTGGGCGACATTGCCAAGGGGAGAAAGTCAGCAACGACATTTTTTTTTTGGTAGGCGGAGTTTGCACGATACATTCTCCTCATTTCTTTAATGAGGTTGGTGGTCAACGAGGTAATGTAACATTCAAAATTTAAATACAACATAGCTTAACAGTATGTTCATTTTTTTTCTATAATACCTGCCAAATTGTTGTAAAGTTGGCAAAATTAACAGGGAGTTTTATTTTATCATGTTTTGAAGTATATGTTATACTGACGTTTGACCTTTCGTTATTCAAAATTGCATAAAAAATGTTGTGGGGTGTTTATTTGACATTTATTTACCTAGAAAAGGTGTTTTGTTCTATTTAATTACTTTGTAGCACGTTTTTACAACAAACATGTACTTCGTTAAAATCGTATTTATCTAAAAATTTATTAGTATTTTAACCTCAACTATTTAGTTACTGAAAATGTTACTAAAATCAGGAAAACAACATAAATTTTATAAGGGTCTTAGATAATACCAACAGAAACCCTAAAAAATTTACATTGACAAGTATTATAGAAAAAAAACGAACTATACAAACATTGGGTACTTTTGCAAAGGAAAAGTTTTGCTTATGACAAATCTGAGTTTTCGGCCGTCCCACAATCTAGCGCTGAATAACAATTAAAACTATAACTAATACTAGACTTAGAACTAGAAACATTCGGGGTTAGCCGCAGTCTCTCAAGACGGCTAAACCCGAATGATTCTAGTTCTAGGTTTTGTGTTAGTTTTAGTTATAGTGCTAGTGTAAAACTAAAACTAGCACTAGACCTAGAACTACAAACATTCGGATTTAGCCGCACGTCTTTCAAGACGGCTAAACCCGAATGATTCTAGTTCTAGGTTTTGTATTAGTTCTAGTAATAGTGTAAAACTAGAACTAACACTAGACCTAGAACTAGAAACATTCTAGTTAGACTAGATACTTTGTAGTTCTAGGTCTAGTGTTTGTTCTAGTTTTAGTTCAATAAAAATATGCAACATAGTGGTATCTATAGTCATATTAATCTTCCAAGACGGTTAAATCCGAATGATTCTAGTTCTAGGTTTTGTGTTAGTTCTAGTTATCGTGCTAGTGTAAAACAAGAACTAGCACTAGACAAGTTGTACAATATGCCGCAAATCTACCTGATAACTATCCGGCCGATAAATTTAACGGGAGGATAAAGATATTCGCTGTTGTACAAACTTTTTTTGTGCTTTTTAGCCGCACGTCTCTCAAGACGGCTAAACTCGAATGATTCTAGTTCTAGGTTTTGTGTTAGTTTGATAGTGTAAAACTAGAACTAACACCAGACCTAGAATTAGAAACATTCTAGTTAGACTAGATACTTTGTAGTTCTAGGTCTAGTATTTGTTTTAGTTTTAGTTCAATAAATGTATGCAACATAGTGATATCTATAGTGATATTAATCTCTCAAGACTGTTATATTGCTAGTGTAAAACATTAGCACTATAACTAGAACTAACACAAAACCTAGAACTAGAATCATTCGGATTTAGCCGCACGTCTTTCAAGACGGCTAAACCCGAACGATTCTAATTCTAGGTTTTGTGTTAGTTCTAGTTTTAGTCCAATAAAAACATGCAACATAGTGATATCTATAGTGATATTAATCTTTCAAGACGGCTAAATCCGAATGATTCTAGTTCTAGGTTTTGTGTTAGTTCTAGTTATAGTGCTAGTGTAAAACAAGAACTAGCACGAGACAAGTTGTACAATATGCCGCAAATCTACCTGATAACTATCCGACCGATAAACTTAACGGGAGGATAAAGATATTCGCTGTTGTACAAACTTTTTTTGTCGGTAGGATTGCTATCGGCGAAATAAGAGTCGGCTGGTAGTAGTTTTTCCCTATATCTAGTGATTTGTGTAGTAGGTTGGTAACGGTAACGTCTTTCTTTGAAGTTTTAATTATGATTTTGACAATAACAATTGTTTAAAGAAATGTTTCACGACAGACAACTGACACAACATACGTATAGAGTTAGCGATTAATGTTATAAGCTAACCTATGCAGTAACTATACAAAGTTTTTGTATATAAAAACCTTGGTAACCATAAATATCTGCCGGATAACTATCTTATCGGCACCGTTGAGTACCCGATAAGTTGTCCTGTTGATAATCTCACCGACAAAAATATCCGTACATTGTAATACCATTGTTATTGGGTACTTTTGCAAAGGAAAAGTTTTGCTTATGACAAACCTGAGTTTTCGGCCGTCCCACAATCTAGCGCTGAATAACAATTAAAACTATAACTAATACTAGACTTAGAACTAGAAACATTCGGGGTTAGCCGCAGTCTCTCAAGACGGCTAAACCCGAATGATTCTAGTTCTAGGTTTTGTGTTAGTTTTAGTTATAGTGCTAGTGTAAAACTAAAACTAGCACTAGACCTAGAACTACAAACATTCGGATTTAGCCGCACGTCTTTCAAGACGGCTAAACCCGAATGATTCTAGTTCTAGGTTTTGTATTAGTTCTAGTAATAGTGTAAAACTAGAACTAACACTAGACCTAGAACTAGAAACATTCTAGTTAGACTAGATACTTTGTAGTTCTAGGTCTAGTGTTTGTTCTAGTTTTAGTTCAATAAAAATATGCAACATAGTGGTATCTATAGTCATATTAATCTTCCAAGACGGTTAAATCCGAATGATTCTAGTTCTAGGTTTTGTGTTAGTTCTAGTTATCGTGCTAGTGTAAAACAAGAACTAGCACTAGACAAGTTGTACAATATGCCGCAAATCTACCTGATAACTATCCGGCCGATAAATTTAACGGGAGGATAAAGATATTCGCTGTTGTACAAACTTTTTTTGTGCTTTTTAGCCGCACGTCTCTCAAGACGGCTAAACTCGAATGATTCTAGTTCTAGGTTTTGTGTTAGTTTGATAGTGTAAAACTAGAACTAACACCAGACCTAGAATTAGAAACATTCTAGTTAGACTAGATACTTTGTAGTTCTAGGTCTAGTATTTGTTTTAGTTTTAGTTCAATAAATGTATGCAACATAGTGATATCTATAGTGATATTAATCTCTCAAGACTGTTATATTGCTAGTGTAAAACATTAGCACTATAACTAGAACTAACACAAAACCTAGAACTAGAATCATTCGGATTTAGCCGCACGTCTTTCAAGACGGCTAAACCCGAACGATTCTAATTCTAGGTTTTGTGTTAGTTCTAGTTTTAGTCCAATAAAAACATGCAACATAGTGATATCTATAGTGATATTAATCTTTCAAGACGGCTAAATCCGAATGATTCTAGTTCTAGGTTTTGTGTTAGTTCTAGTTATAGTGCTAGTGTAAAACAAGAACTAGCACGAGACAAGTTGTACAATATGCCGCAAATCTACCTGATAACTATCCGACCGATAAACTTAACGGGAGGATAAAGATATTCGCTGTTGTACAAACTTTTTTTGTCGGTAGGATTGCTATCGGCGAAATAAGAGTCGGCTGGTAGTAGTTTTTCCCTATATCTAGTGATTTGTGTAGTAGGTTGGTAACGGTAACGTCTTTCTTTGAAGTTTTAATTATGATTTTGACAATAGCAATTATTTAAAGAAATGTTTCACGACAGACAACTGACACAACATACGTATAGAGTTAGCGATTAATGTTATAAGCTAACCTATGCAGTAACTATACAAAGTTTTTGTATATAAAAACCTTGGTAACCATAAATATCTGCCGGATAACTATCTTATCGGCACCGTTGAGTACCCGATAAGTTGTCCTGTTGATAATCTCACCGACAAAAATATCCGTACATTGTAATACCATTGTTGTATTTTATGTGGGACGAAGTAAGTAGGTATATTGCATTTTAAATGAAATTCACTATACTATTAATACATGTAGTAGAAATGAAGTTGTTCCAATAAAAATTAAAAAATAAGTTTTGCACCTTAATTAAAGTTAAATTATACAACGCATTGTTTTATTTTGAAAAAGATTTATTCAATAATGGAAATTTTGCAACCGTGAAAACTAAAGGAAAACGTATTCTGAGTGAACGGATACGTTATTAATAAGAACGTTATTTATTGCTTGCGCCGTCGGAGGCATTCCTTAGCCCTATTGTTAAGCCCACACTACTCCAGAGACCTCTATAGGCGGTAGCCGGCGGTGTTATTTACCGTTGATTACGTGAGAACGCCATGTTGAACATGTTATACGACGTTTACACCGAACTGTATAGCGCCCTTGGACTATCAATCTTCTCCTAATTCTCACCGATTTCAACAAAAAAATAGTAATTTATTTCTTAACTCATTCATAATTTCTAACTCATCTAACCGGTTTCGGTTTATGCCATCATCAGAGATTTTAAGAATATCTCATTTAATCATTTTTTTTTGGTTTAATTTTTGTTGCGATATTTTCGGGGTAACGAAAACAACAATGATGATTTAAGGGTGGGACCAGGAGTAAAAGCGGAAACCGTTCTCCCTGGTAAACTGAATCTCGTTAACATCGAGCCGGAATTATTATCTACGAGTTGCGAGCGGTTATCCATATTAATTCTGGAGAGG
The DNA here is from genome assembly GCF_000648695.1 of Onthophagus taurus. Classification (NCBI taxonomy): domain Eukaryota; kingdom Metazoa; phylum Arthropoda; class Insecta; order Coleoptera; family Scarabaeidae; genus Onthophagus; species Onthophagus taurus. The sequence continues at coordinate 333,084 of NW_019280880.1, forward strand.
AGGGCGAGAACTCGGCTGGCTGTTCCAGGAATTTCGAACCGCCCCGGATTCCAGGGCGGTTGGTATCTTCACTTTCTCTTTAGTTTCGCGCTCTCTCATCCCGAAACTTTGCGAACTTTGCCGCGTTCGAGATCGTTTCTTATTACGTAAGTTTATGTACCAACTTTAAGGATGAGGAGGAAGCAGAAGATGGATGCTTCGAAAAATTTTTTATTTATTTTTTTGGTAAGAAAAGAAATGTTTAGAATTGATTAGGTGTCCTAATTGAAAAAAATTGCATGCTTTAAAGTTGGGTTACAAATTGCTAAATAATCGGGAGTTTGTAAACGCGAAAATTATGATGTTCGAACCCCATAATCATCATCATGCAAAATACATCAAAAGAGACTATAAATTTTATTTATAACAGAAAAACTTTCTAAATCTAAACAAAACCTAAGCTTTCTAAAATTTGTTCCGGCGGTGGTGTTGTGCAAGAATAAAAAAAAGGTGTTCTCAGGTATTTTAGTTAAAAGAGAAATTCGGGGGTGTATTATTCAGTTGATTACTAACATTCAGTGTGTTTCTGCAGTTGGTGTAAATTTATTTTTTGGTGAAAATTGCAAGAACTTTGAAAGGTAGTTGTATTCAGGGTTTATTTCCTGTTCATTTCCCATTGTCACCGCCGCAAGTAGATATCGCAGACGTGTCATGAAGTGAGCGCAACTAGCGAGGCAGGCAATTATTTTATGCAAATCGTGCTAAAACGCGAAACAAGCTGAATTCCGAGGACCGGCCAATTAAAGTTTTATATTGTGTCAAAACGCCGCCGGGTAATTCATCAATCGAGCTCTCCGGGTCCCGAATATTTAATTAAAATCCGTAGAGAACGGTTCGGCGACGGATTCAGTGATTTATAGTAGCCGGGACGACCCTCTGCGTTCAACGCACACCGTAAAAATCGATTGGAGGCCCAGAAATAATAAAAAAATTTTCCCAACACTCACCGTTTAGTTTTGCCGAAGAAGAATAAGGTTACGAAGAAATAGAAGCACTGAAAAGAGCACTGTAATCAAAAAATGATTCACCTTTCGCGATCGTTCAGCATTCTGTACGAAAGAAGGGAACTAAAATAAACTAAGGGAAACCGTTTCGTCAACACCATCAACAGTTAAGTGGACATCATCACCGATTTCCCAGCGTCCAACTGAACAAATCGACGAGGAGGCTCCTCATTGAGAGGAGCGCACTTTCAACAGGATGAAATTAAGGCATAACAATAATTACGCGATTCCGCACTTTCCATCTTTTAATACGATTTGTCAAAGAAAACTTTTTTTAATTTAATTTGATTTAATTTAATCGAAATTTAACACCTTTTTTATTATATTCCACGAAATTCTTTTAATAACTAATTTTTTTAAATTTCTTATCAAGTCTTTTTTAATTTTACACCGCGTAAACAGTTTGCGAAATCCGAAAACGTGCTTAACGTTTCGAGGAAACGAGCGAACGCGCGAAGAACTTCGGCAGGAATGAGGCTGGATGTAGTCGTGGACCGACGCCACTAATCCGGCACTTGTGTGGCGTCGCGACGCCGCTCTGTGCGTCCGCTCATGCGTCTTTCGTTTTCTCCCTTTCGCGCTCTCCACGAAGGACAACAAAGGCATTAGGGATATTGGAGGCGTTTGTGCTCCCTCAGGATATCTGGAGTCCTGTCACTGCCGAAGAAGCTGACGTCTCCCGGAAAATTTAGAGCCTCCTGAAGAACGAGATCGGAATTTCAAATTCGTGCACGAAAAAAAACTCGCTTTTTTTTCAGACTTTTCAGTTTGTGGTTTTAAATAAAAGCTCCGATTTTTCGGGGGCGACCGTAAAAAATTCATGAACGCCGTTCGTATCGAAGATGGCTCTTTATCGAGCCGCTTTCAGTACGGCTGAATCCTGAAGCGAGCTCCCGACTGAAAGGTTTACGATGCACGCTGACAGTTTTAGGTGCTTACTGCATCCACCTTCTTATATAAGCGTGAAGAGGTTCTTTTCTGGATTGGAATAAATTTCTTTTTGGTTATAACTTCGACGCTCAATTAACTATATAATTTTCTTAAAAGAAACAACTAACACTTGATCATAAGTAAAATAACAAGATAAAAAAAGCGATGTGACTTTGGGTTCGGGATGATTTACGTCCTGTGGCGACCGCCGTCGGTGTCACCGGGCAAATTGTCGTTTAATTCAATAACGGCCCTAATTGAGAAATCAATAAGAAGTGAATCGCGCGGTCCGATACGCCGCCATCCGAAGACCGCCCCGTTGTTTAATTCATGACCACCGCGAGAGGATCGTGCCCGTGCGCGATCCTTTGCTAAGGAAAAGGACCTCGTAGTCGTCGTCGTCGTCGAGGCGCAATCTGGAGGACTTGGCCGGCCTGAATAGAATGCTAATTTCACTGTCTGTGAGCCCGAGTTGCCCCGCTTGGCGTAGCGGAACGGACAGCAGGATGCGAAAAGAAACAACAGGAATAAAAAAAAATTAAAAAGAAAACGATGAGGGTGGAAAGAGAAAGATGAATTGGATGTACGAATGGTGAAAATAACTTGGATGTTAAGAAATTTTAACTATTCGCCTGATGATGAGTATAAAATATTCGAAATCGGTAAATGTAATCAAATTAATCCGAAACTTATTGAAAGTCGCCGTTTTAACATAGCTCTTAAATTAATAGATAAATACAGGGTGTTCCGGTGACTCGGGGCATAAAATTAACCTCATATACTAGAGCAAAAATGATGACAATTCGTGAAAAAAAATTATTATAAAAGTCTTCAAATGGCCTAGATATGGGCCATCAAAGTTCAGAAGTTTTAATACATTTTTCTAAATATTTTCAATACCATTTATGGTAGAGCGTTGAAATTTGCTACCGGGTAAACAAATATCAAGCAAAATCATTGAACCAATTTTGACTTTGATCGGGCGGCGGCAAGCATGCTATACAGGCTGTCCCTAAAATTTGTTTTTGTACTTTTTAATAGAAAATTTGACACAAATGATAGTTTTTTGTTAGTTAAGTTTTTATTAATTTTAAGTGTTCAAAATGGAGAGTTACACATTTAGTGAACAAACTGACATGATTTTGACATTTTGGAATGTCATGGAAACGCCGTAGCAGCCGCTAACCGTTATCGGGAGAAATTTCCGAATCGCAGAGCGCCCAATCGAAAAACATTTTTAAGAATTGAAACCCGTTTAAGGGAAAATGGGACGTTTATGCCGAAATTTACTAACAACGGTAACGTAAGATCAGTCCGAACACCCGAACTAGAAGAAGATATTCTAGACTACGTAGAGGAAAATACTACAGCTGGTACTTTGGATATGGCGAGGCACTTTTTAACTTCAAAAACAACTGTCTGCAGTGTTCTTCACGAGCAACAGCTTTATCCATTTCACTGTTACAAAGTTCAGGAAGTTCGACTGGCTGATTACCCACTGCGACTGCAATATTGCCAAATAATGCAGCACAAAATCCAAATTGATGATCAGTTTTAAGAAAAAGTGCTTTTTACAGATGAATCCACTTTTTCTAAAGATGGAATCTTCAATTTGAGAAATTTACATAGTTGGGCGGACGAAAATCCAAGATTTAAGAAAACTTGGAAATCACACTGGAGATTTTCTCTTAACGTTTGGGCTGGCATTGTGAGCGATGTAATTATTGGACCCGCTTTCTTGCCATCAAGGCTGGATGGACATACATACAGGCGACATTTAGAGGAATTAGATGATTTTTGTGGTATATGCATAATGGTGCTCCTGCGCATAGCACACAAGCTGTCCAAGAATTTCTGAGGGAACGTTTTCCGGGACGGTGGATTGGACTAGGAGTAGGTGCACCGATAAGTTGCCCCCCCGATCGCCGGATCTTACGTCTGTAGATTTACTTTTTTTGGTTGGTACGATTGAAATCAAAGCTTAACATTTTCGCGTATAACGCGAAAACGGTAAATATTATCAAAATTTTCAAAGAGTGATAATAGTTTCTAAAATAAATTTTCTATTAAAAAGTACAAAAATAAAGGTAGGGTTACGAGCGAACAAAAAAGTTCTGAGCAAACAAATTTTAGGGACAGCCTGTATAGCATGGTTGCCGCCGCCCGATCAAAGTCAAAATTGCCATAAATGGTATAGAAAATATTTAGAAAAATGTGTTAAAATTTCTGAACTTTGATGGCCCATATCTTAGCCATTTGAAGACTTTTATAATAATTTTTTTTCACGAATCGTAATCATTTTTGCTCTAGTATATGAGGTTAATTTTATGCCCCGAGTCACCGGAACACCCTGTATAAGATAACCTGGTTTGTTCCATCAAAGTTGTGTGACATGTTTAGAAATTTGGGTGAGTTTTTATTTTACATTTCTGTTTCAAATCCATATCTTTGTTTAATACTGGGTGTTTTTTTAAACGCGATAGAACTTTAAATTGAAAAAAATAACACAAAAAATTACATTTTAATCCAAAAAATGTTTTTGTTCGAAATGACATTAACATTTGAAAATGATTTCGGGCATATTGGCACCGCAGCTGTTCTTGACGAAGCGCATTCTGGACGTTCAATTTTGGATCACATTTCTGGCACGAAATAACAGGCCTCCAAAGCGTTAATTGTTGCTGATTTATCAGCATAAACCAATGACTTCGCCCCATAGGAAATAATCGAGAGGTGTCAAATCGCACAACCTTAGAGGCCAATTGACAGGTCGATTTCTCGAATCTAGTCTAGCGCCGTCCTTTTGAAACCACATCTCGCCCAGATCAATGTCATCCATATTTTCAAACAAAAATCATTGATTATGGTGCGGTAATGATCTCCATTGATCGTAACGAGAGCTCCGGCTTCATTTTTGAAGAATTAAGGTCCAATGATGCCACCAGCGTACAAACCACACCAAACGGTGCATTTTTCTGGATGTAATGGAGTCTGTAAGGTCTCATTAAGCCAAAAATGAACCTCATCGCTGAACACAATTTTGTGATAAAATATCGGATAAGTTTCTAACTGCTCTAGAGCCCAATCGGCGAAAGAACGATACATGTGATGGTCTCATGGCTTTAATTCCTGCACCAGCTCGATCTTAAACGGGTGTAGTTCAAGATTTTTGCGCCAAATTTTTCACGTAGTGGACGGACAGAGCCCTAATATTGCGATTGACGACGAATCGATAAACTTGGATTTTCTTTCACACTTTCGTTTACAGCGGCGAGATTTTCGTCAACATTCCTTCGACGTGTTGGTGTTATTGCATCATTTAGAGAGTATGTGGTATGAAATCTATATACAGTTTGACGGATGGCTTGCTCAGATGGACGATTATGTGCGCCATTCAAATCACGAAGTCGTCTATAAGTTGTGCGAATTGTTAATCTATCGATCATAACTATCAAAAAATGAGCGCAGTATGATAGTTCGTTTAACAGTTAACCCTTTCGTAAGTTCTATTGGCTGAATAAAAGCTTCATGAGTATTTTCAATAGATACTTAATATTTAGTATTCAATTCTGCATAGAATTTTATATCATTTTGTGCAAATCATAGAACTTTCTAAATATAGATTTTCAAAAATTTACAGTCAATATGTTTCCAAGAATTTTTAGACTAGTTTTTGTACCTTCTCAAGCAGTTCTTGGTGTTTTGAGAAATTTTTAAGAATTTAAATTATTTTAAATACATCCAAGAACAGCTTAGAAGGGTTTTTGAAACTTATTTGAAACGAATCTGGATTTAAAATAACTTTCGGAGATTCTACAAATGATAAATGGTTTTCAGGTTTGCAGAAATGTTTAAGGAATTTATCTGTGATGTGTTTTTCTTATTATTAATAATTTGTAGCAGATCTACAGTAAATTTCCATATATTTGCAAACGATTTTTTAGAATAACCATAAATTTCAAAAAATTTTCAGAGTTATTTAAGAATTCCTGCAATTTAATTAGATACAATTTGATTTCAAAATATTTCCAAGATTTTTAAAAAGATTTTCAGTTGTTTCCTACTATTTCAAAGTACTTTCTCTGAAACATCAAGATTTTTCGAGTATTTCCAAGAATCCTTGATGTCTTATCCTAGATTTTCAAGAATTTCCAAATATGTTCATCCATACAAAAAATTTTATTGGATGCAACAACACTTTCAGAGCATTTACAAAGATTTTAAAAGGATTACTAATACATATTCAAGTTATTCATGGATTTTTGATGATTTCAACAATTTACAACAATTCCGAAATATTTTAAAGTACTTCTTTGGAAGCAAGTATTTCCAAGAATTTTAGAACGATTCCCAAGAAATTCATCGATTCTTGATTACTTTTCCAACATTTTCAAGCACTTCCAAATATGTATCAACAATTCAAAAAATTTCAAACAATATTATTAGATGCAACAACACTTCCAGAGCATTTACAATGATTTCAGAAGGATTACTGATACATATTCAAGTTATTCATGGATTTTTCAACAATTTCCAATGATTCTGAAGTATTTCAAAGTGCTTCTTTGGAAGCGTCAAGATTTTTTGAGTATTTCCAAGAACTTTAGAACGATTATCAGCAAGTTCCCAAGAAATTCATCGATTCTTGATTACTTTTCCAAGGTTTTCAAGCACTTCCAAATATGTATCATCAATTCAATCAATATTATTAGATGCAACAACACTTTCAGAGCATTTACAATGATTTCAGAAGGATTACTGATACATATTCAAGTTATTCATGGATTTTTCAACAATTTTCAATGATTCTGAAGTATTTCAAAATGCTTCTTTGGAAGCATCAAGATTTTTTGAGTATTTCCAAGAATTTTAGAACGATTACCAGCAAGTTTCCAAAAATTCGTCGATTCTTGATTACTTTTCCAAAGTTTTCAAGCACTTCCAAATATGTATCATCAATTCAAAAAAATTTATTGGATGCAACAACATTTTCAGAGCATTTACAAAGATTTCAAAAGGATTACTAATACATATTTAAGTTATTCATGGATTTTTGATGATTTTAACAATTTTCAAGGATTCCGAAGTATTTCAAAGTGGCAGCATCAAATTTTTTGAGTATTTCCAAGAATTTTAGAACGATTAAAAGCGAGTTTCCAAGAAATTCATCGATTCTTGATTACTTTTCCAAGGTTTTCAAGCACTTCCAAATATGTATCATCAATTCAATCAATATTATTAGATGCAACAATACTTTCAGAGCATTTACAAAGATTTCAAAAGAATTACTAATACATATTTAAGTTATTCATAGATTTTTGATGATTTCAACAAATTTTCAAGGATTCCGAATTATTTCAAAATACATCTTTGGAAGCATGAAGATGTTTTAAATATTTCCAAGAATTTTGGAACGATTACCAGCGAGTTCCCAAAAAATTCATCGATTCTTGATTACATCTCCAAGATTTTCAAGCACTTCCAAATATGTATCATCAATTCAATCAATATTAGGTTGAAATTGAAGTTAATATCTATTATACCAGTTTGTTTAACGTGATAGAAAAAATTTCGAATTTTGTTGTACTCAGACCATCTTGTAACATCTACCGCAAAAGATGTCCATGCGGAGTTAAATCTTTAAAGATTTGTAAAAGAATTTTTACATGTATTTTAAGTAAATTTTGTGACAGTAATAATTTTAATTTGTTCACCGCTTTATATTTCAATGTTAATTTCCTATAAGATACAATGACTTTTGTCTCTGATGATGGCTTTTGCCGAAACTAGTTAGACAACAAAAATATAAATAAACCAGTAAAAGTACAACAAAATTCGAAATTTTTTCTATCACGTCAATCAATATTATTAGATGCAACAATACTTTCAGAGCATTTACAAAGATTTCAAAAGGATTACTAATACATATTCAAGTTATTCATGGATTTTTGATGATTTCAACCAATTTTCATGGATTCGGAAGTATTTCAAAGTACTTCTTTGGAAGCATCAAGATTTTTTGAGTATTTCCAAGAATTGTAGAACGATTACCAGCAAGTTTCCAAGAAATTTATCGATTCCTGATTACATCTCCAAGATTTTCAAGCACTTCTAAATATGTATCATCAATTCAATCAATATTATTAGATGCAACAACATTTGCAGAGCATTTACAAAGATTTCAAAAGGATTACTAATACATATTTAAGTTATTCATGGATTTTTGATGATTTCAACAATTTTCAAGGATTCCGAAGCATTTCAAAGTGCTTCTTTGGCAGCAATAAATTTTTTGAGTATTTCCAAGAATTTTAGAACGATTACCAGCGAGTTTCCAAAAAATTCATCGATTCTTGATTACTTTTCCAAGGTTTTCAAGCACTTCCAAATATGTATCATCAATTCAAAAAATTTTTTTGGATGTAACAACACTTTCAGAACATTTACAAAGATTTGAAAAGGATTACTAATACATATTCAAGTTATTCATGGATTTTTGATGATTTCAACAATTTTCAAGGATTTCGAAGTATTTCAAAATACATCTTTGGAAGCATCAAGATTTTTTGAGCATTTCCAAGAATTTTAGAACGATTACCAGCAAGTTCCCAAAAAATTCATCGATTCTTGATTACTTTTCCAACATTTTCAAACACTTCCAAATATGTATCATCATTTCAAACAATATTATTAGATGCAACAACACTTTCAGAGCATTTACAATGATTTCAAAAGGCAGGACTACTGATACATATTCAAGTTATTCATGGATTTTTCAACAATTTTCAATGATTCTGAACTATTTCAAAGTGCTTCTTTGGAAGCGTCAAGATTTTTTGAGTATTTCCAAGAATTTTAGAACGATTACCAGCAAGTTTCCAAAAATTCATCGATTCTTGATTACTTTTCCAAGGTTTTCAAACACTTCCAAATATATATCAACAATTCAAAAATTTTTATTGGATGCAACAACACTTTCAGAGCATTTACAAAGATTTTAAACGGATTACTAATACATATTCAAGTTATTCATGGATTTTTGATGATTTCAACAATTTACAACAATTCCGAAATATTTTAAAGTACTTCTTTGGAAGCAAGTATTTCCAAGAATTTTAGAACGATTCCCAAGAAATTCATCGATTCTTGATTACTTTTCCAACATTTTCAAGCACTTCCAAATATGTATCAACAATTCAAAAAATTTCAAACAATATTATTAGATGCAACAACACTTCCAGAGCATTTACAATGATTTCAGAAGGATTACTGATACATATTCAAGTTATTCATGGATTTTTCAACAATTTCCAATGATTCTGAAGTATTTCAAAGTGCTTCTTTGGAAGCGTCAAGATTTTTTGAGTATTTCCAAGAACTTTAGAACGATTATCAGCAAGTTCCCAAGAAATTCATCGATTCTTGATTACTTTTCCAACATTTTCAAGCACTTCCAAATATGTATCATCAATTCAAAAAAAATTATTGGATGCAACAACACTTTCAGAGCATTTACAAAGATTTGAAAATGATTACTGGATACATATTCAAGTTATTCATGGATTTTTGATGATTTCAACAAATTTTCAAGGATTTCGAAGTATTTCAAAATACATCTTTGGAAGCATCAAGATTTTTAAAGTATTTCCAAGAATTTCAGAGCATTTTCAAAGTTTTGAAAAGGATTACTAATTATTAATCGATTTTTGGTAATTTTTTCCAAATATATCTTAGATTTCAAACAATTTCTTGAGACGTAACAAGATTTCCAGATTATTAGTATACAAGATTTCCAAATACTGTACACACAATCATTTTAAAGAATTTTTGGTGATGTGTCAAAATTTTTACAACATTTTATGGCTTCATGGACAGTTTATGGATTTTCGGTGATTTTTCGGCTGATTTTTAAGTATATTTGAGGATACTTTTTAAATTTTTCTGACATTACATGAAAAGTTTCTGGGTCTCAAAGCTTTTAGAACATTTTTAAAAATTATTATAGAATTCAGTTTTCTAAGGTTTCAAAATTTTTGGGAAATTTTTATCTCAACTGGTGATAAGATTGGATAAAGATCTTTTTTAGAAACGCATAGATAATAGACATATAATTTTATCTACAAGAAACTGAGACTGATGTTTTTTGATAGATTGTTTTTGTCACCTTTCAGTAACTTTGGTTTTTGCTCAAAGAAAAAAGAAATTTAATCGAAATTTTCCTGAACAACAACAACAACACCGAGCTGGTTCAAATCTATTTTCGTTGCTCACAAAGACAAACCGATCAAAACAAAACGATCGGCTCCCTCGTAGAGTTCCCCCGAGAGTAGACCTTAGAGTCTGATGGGTGTTTTCTTCCCCCGTTGAATCCCCGAAACCCTCCGGAAGGCGGCGGACGACCCGCAGCTGTCTCTTTCCCATCAAAACGATCCCGAAAACGTCCGCTTCCCATGAAAAACTCTCCGGTGAGGTCGTCTCTTCTTCTTATTCTCGTCTCATTTCGTTCATGCCATCTCGTTTTTTCTTATTGAAACGATTTGGTGTTTCTCTCTTTGTGCGGGTCGTTCGTCTGGAGCGCCATATATAATGCGTCACTCTCGCCTGTCTATCCGCTACCAAAGCCTTAGAACGGCCAGCAGCTACTAAATCAATACCGGGGGTGCCCCCTTTTACCCCCTTACCCGCGCTGTTTCGCCCCTTTTCTACCCCCTTTTCGCCCTTCTCGCCTACATTGCTGTGTCGTGGGCGGTTACGGCAGCCGTTTTAGTTCAAACTCATCTTTCAAAAACTAAGAATTTTTTTAATTCTTACAATAGTGACGTATTTGGCAACTACCTAATTTGTTACCATTCAACGGAGTTGGTAATGAAGCAATTTCTAAACTTTTATGAACCACCTTTCCGTTTTAAACTTGAAAGCGAAGTGACCAAAAACATCACACCTGGTTAGTTCCCCTCATTAGGCTTAGAGGAAACCATTAAAAGAACATAAAGAACAACCAATAAATTTGTTTCGCCGGTTCAAACGGTTCCAATTAAATTGGAACTGGTGCACAGTAGGATATAGGCAATTAAAACCGTTTAAATAAAAAAAGGAAAAAATAATAAAAATAGATGGTACGGAAACGGTCCTAAAGGTGCTTATCGACACGTTTTAAAAAAATTCTCTACGAACTTACGGAGCATGGAACGATTAAAATAATTTCCTGAAATTTAATTGCCCATGAAAATGGGACGTTTCTCAGGTGAAAGAGTTTTCGAAACTGTTATTTCTTCGCCATCGGCAAAATTATGTCTTTATACTTTCTTATGACGTGAATAACAGGTCGAAAAGTGCTGAAGTCAGCACTTGTGTTAGTTCAGAACCGGACCGGGAGCAGTTTCCGCCGTAGAAGTAGCTGCTTCCCAGATTTTAAATTTAGATAAAACGCTGCCAAAATTCTGCGGACCTTCGGCCGTAAATCAGACAGAGTTCGGTCGGCTGACACCTCCAGTTTGGATTAATTCATCTCTTTCAGATTAACTGTAGTGAACTGACGGGAAGGGAGGTGGTTGGTTGGAAAACCCCAACTCCGAAGTGAATTGCAAACTCCAACGTTTTCGCCATCCCGTTCATTTTCCCTTAAAAATATAAAACTTACTAAAAATTATCTTCAAACTTTTTTTCCAAACTAAATTCACACGTCTTATTAAAACAATGAATGGAAGCACACAATTAATTATGTGCTCCTTTTTCTCTACGTTCGTTATCAAAATTTATTACTCATCATTTCTTTCCGTTACTCTTCACTCTTTGTGTTTCTTGAACGGCGCCGACTTTTATTGCGTAAGTAACACTTTTTTTTTGAGTCGGCAATTATGGTGTGTGTCGAGTCGTTCTTCTTCTGACAGAACCGTGGGAAACACCACGACACCTATTAACCTGGACAGTTTAAATTTTTATGTTTTTTTATGTGTACATTAAATCAACTTAATAGAAAAAAATAAATTTAAATTCAAAATTATTAAACTATATTATTCGTAAATTTAATTTAAAATGAAATAACTCAAAAATTCCTCACTTTAAGTTAAGCCGAGGTTGCTTACTTCCGATATTTATAGATTATGAGGTAAAAATTATAGCGCCTCGGCCACAAGTGATTTTGACTTAATGATGTCGCGCCTTTATTTCTTTATATAGGTAAAATAAAGGCGCGACGTCCTGTCTGGAACGCACTGGTTCTTTTTAATTTATAATTCGTGTAAATTGCTCTAAAAAAAATTAGAGAGATATAACTTTGATAAACAGATAACGGGATTCGACAAATGCAATTGTTTGACATATTTTGATTAACCTTTTGTGTCCCGACGGTAGTTTTAAACACACATTTTAAATCATTTTAAAAAGAAAGCATTGAACTTTAATTTAAAATAAGTCTCATTTGTTAATTTCAATAAACACGGCTTCTAGGAATTTTTTAAATTAGCATCTTTCTTGACATTTTTAGGTTATACAAAAATGTAAGTTTTATTTCAACATTTTTTTTCTCAATATTTTTCCAATCCAACCCAACAATTATTATACATCATTTTAAAGAGAAAGCTTTGAGCTTTAATTTAAAATAAGTTTCATTCCTTAATTTCAATAAATACGGCTTCCAGGAATTTTTAAATTAGCATCTTTTTTGACACTTTTAGGTTATACGAAAATGTAAGTTTTGTTTCAACATTTTTTTTCTCAATATTTTTCCAATCCAACCCAACAATTATTATACATCATTTTAAAGAGAAAGCTTTGAGCTTTAATTTAAAATAAGTTTCATTCCTTAATTTCAATAAATACGGCTTCCAGGAATTTTTAAATTAGCATCTTTTTTGACACTTTTAGGTTATACGAAAATGTAAGTTTTGTTTCAACATTTTTTTTCTCAATATTTTTCCAATCCAACCCAACAATTATTATACATCATTTTAAAGAGAAAGCTTTGAGCTTTAATTTAAAATAAGTTTCATTCCTTAATTTCAATAAATACGGCTTCCAGGAATTTTTAAATTAGCATCTTTTTTGACACTTTTAGGTTATACGAAAATGTAAGTTTTGTTTCAACATTTTTTTTCTCAATATTTTTCCAATCCAACCCAACAATTATTATACATCATTTTAAAGAGAAAGCTTTGAGCTTTAATTTAAAATAAGTTTCATTCCTTAATTTCAATAAATACGGCTTCCAGGAATTTTTAAATTAGCATCTTTTTTGACACTTTTAGGTTATACGAAAATGTAAGTTTTGTTTCAACATTTTTTTTCTCAATATTTTTCCAATCCAACCCAACAATTATTATACATCATTTTAAAGAGAAAGCTTTGAGCTTTAATTTAAAATAAGTTTCATTCCTTAATTTCAATAAATACGGCTTCCAGGAATTTTTAAATTAGCATCTTTTTTGACACTTTTAGGTTATACGAAAATGTAAGTTTTGTTTCAACATTTTTTTTCTCAATATTTTTCCAATCCAACCCAACAATTATTATACATCATTTTAAAGAGAAAGCTTTGAGCTTTAATTTAAAATAAGTTTCATTCCTTAATTTCAATAAATACGGCTTCCAGGAATTTTTAAATTAGCATCTTTTTTGACACTTTTAGGTTATACGAAAATGTAAGTTTTGTTTCAACATTTTTTTTCTCAATATTTTTCCAATCCAACCCAACAATTATTATACATCATTTTAAAGAGAAAGCTTTGAGCTTTAATTTAAAATAAGTTTCATTCCTTAATTTCAATAAATACGGCTTCCAGGAATTTTTAAATTAGCATCTTTTTTGACACTTTTAGGTTATACGAAAATGTAAGTTTTGTTTCAACATTTTTTTTCTCAATATTTTTCCAATCCAACCCAACAATTATTATACATCATTTTAAAGAGAAAGCTTTGAGCTTTAATTTAAAATAAGTTTCATTCCTTAATTTCAATAAATACGGCTTCCAGGAATTTTTAAATTAGCATCTTTTTTGACACTTTTAGGTTATACGAAAATGTAAGTTTTGTTTCAACATTTTTTTTCTCAATATTTTTCCAATCCAACCCAACAATTATTATACATCATTTTAAAGAGAAAGCTTTGAGCTTTAATTTAAAATAAGTTTCATTCCTTAATTTCAATAAATACGGCTTCCAGGAATTTTTAAATTAGCATCTTTTTTGACACTTTTAGGTTATACGAAAATGTAAGTTTTGTTTCAACATTTTTTTTCTCAATATTTTTCCAATCCAACCCAACAATTATTATACATCGTTTTAAAGAGAAAGCTTTCAGCTTCAATTTAAAATAAGTTTCATTCCTTAATTTCAATAAACACGACTTCCAGGAGTTTTTGAATTAGCATCTTTTTTGACACTTAGATCATGCGAAAATGTTAGTTTTTGGTCAATATGTTTTTTCTCAATATTTTATCAGACTTTTTGTCGTTCTGTAGCTACAGGTCTAATAAATAAATATTCACGAAAATGTCGTAGCACAAGTTCAAAAGAAAGAGGAAGTTGTGAAAATTGTTCTGCCACAGCTAGACCCCACTCAAAATGTACAATGTTTATTTATGTTCTAATGAAAGAAAGATCTGTTTTTTTTGTAACAAAGTTTCAAAATTTTTGACTTCTTAGGACACAAACGATTTTTCGCGAAACTATAGGGAATATCTAAAATATATAAATATCTTAAATTTAAGTTATTTTCTTAACTTTTTTGCTAAAGAAATAAATAATTTTTAGGTTGAGTTGATTGCATTTTTTGATCTCGAAATCATTACCGGCACCATTTTGATCCTTCCACGTCACTTATTCCTTTTCAGAGCGGAGACACAGCAGCAGCAGTAGCACCAGCGGGTCTCGAAGGGCCGTCAGCCAGGATGAATAATGGGAGCCTCCAGTTCAACCCCGAGTTTGGATGTTTGCAGATCCTCTCCCTGGACCATCCGACCCCTCTTTCCCGAGTTTTGATGTCCGACGTCCCTATATCCGTCTCGCTTCCCCGAACCTCTTTCTCTTTATTTGTAACACGGTGAAACGTTTTCACCGAAAGAACTCGCCGACAACTTTGGCTCAATTCCATACAAACATTTTACATCTTTGTTCTGTCATATTCGTTTTAATATTTTTTGAAAACGAATTAAATTTTTTTTAAACACTCGCCAGCTGTTTTAAACATTTCTCTTGTTTTTTTAATAAGACACCGAGTTAGTTTATGAGACTGGATAGTGGCACATTTGAGGCTTTTAATCTTGAGAAACGGACAATGCGGGTCCCACATCGAATTCTTCGTGTTTTTGATTCGATCACATAATTATTACAGTCTTTACATTTAATTTCATTTTGTATTAATCGACAGCTGGATATGTTATTAGAATTTGTAATAATAAAGTTGATGAGGTATGTAAATGTAGCTTTTGGCACCCTTGTAACTGGTTGCTGCAAAGTCCTCGTCTTTAGCTGAGGTCCACTTTAGAGTCATAAATCGTTCGTCGAGGCACTAATTGATACGTTAGTGCTGGTTGAAGTAAAATCGCCAATTAAAACTAACTACCCTTGTCCACGAGACTGTTCTGCCTCCCTCGAATCAGCTCCCCTATATGCTTTAAGAGAGACCCTTGGGGCGGTTTCTGTTCGATTCGGTACTCAGTAGGAAATACGGCTATAAATATTTTCTTTTAGTTACTTTGATGGTTTAGAATAGATCATGAATTAACGATTATTGATGAAAATTAACCAATTTCCTTGAAAACCAGTCGATTTTCACAAACGATAGCGTGAAGGAAGGCAATTGCCATTTTCGTCCATCCGGTCCCCTCCCATTTCCGGTAGACAGTTTCCAATCAATTCGCTCAGTGACCCGTGCGTCATCTCTCGGGGGTGGCTTCCACTTTAGGGGGGTGAATCATCCATGAATATCGGTAGTACATCATTTTGGCAAAAAAAAAAAAAGAAATTCTCATGTATCCAATAAGTTTTTTTTCGATTTTCTACTCGGGGGATGTAACACAGTTTTCTTTTTCGATTTAACGAGGCGAAATCAGATCCGCATTCGGTATTATAAGGGAAGATGGATGGCGTGCCGCCGAAATAACCGAGTTGGCCCGGAAACACGTGTTCCGCGTCACGTGGATTCGCGGTACCAAGGGGTGTTGTCTCCATTCCGTTGTTGGAAAAACGAGAAAGCTTTCTGGAGGCGGCATTAATGGCCGACGAACACGAAACCACTATCAAAATGATTTTTTTAAATGCGACAAGTCACTGCGGTTAATTCAAAGTGAGTTTTAATTTGAAGGAAAAGAAATGAAATAAAAAATTCGTCCCTTCGTAGTGATCGCTGAATCAAACAATAAAAGGGTGGGATCGGGGCATTGGCGTAGGGCAGGGGCCGTCCCTGCGAAGGTCAAAAGGGAAAGAACGTTGATAGATAATCCTTTGTGCTTGGCCAGTGGGCTGTGCCGGACTTAGGGACCGGATCCGAGTAAATCACGGCCCTACCCTGCCCTTAGTGGACACAGTAGGGCTCCTTTCTAAAGGCGACGGCGAAGGTGTGCCTCTCTCTCCCTAACATTGCCCTCCGGAATTTCGGACCCTTTTACTGAAAGTTTACGCTGACATTTCAAACTCTATTGTCTTGATATGAAAATGAAGTAACCAAAAAATTTCATTACAAAAAACTAACTTTTAATACAAATATAGATTAAGTTTACTTTAAAGTTCACGAGTCCAATTAATTTCTTATTCAGCGTCGGTAGTCTGCATCCGATGGAATCTGCATACGACTACGTGTTGCACTTAATCAAGGAGGCCGGCCCTCTGGTGGCGAACATTAACTTAACGACGAGACAACTATCGCATTCATTGCCTTTTGATTGGGCGACCTGCCGCTGAAATTTATCAGCCTCGTGCCTTCTTAACGGCGGCGGCAACCGTTCGAATTTACACGATTCACGATAAATGGTGCTCCCATAAAAGCTACATCGGAGAAAATTACACACTTGTTTCCATTAGCGATTATTGCCAATGTTTTACCACCTACTATTTGATTAAGAAATTATTTCATCAAGGAACTTTATTAGTATATTCGATTGACTTAATTTAAAACAAAAAAAATTACAAAACCATCAATTATCGTAAAAACCAGTATTAAAAGGTGTGGAAAAGTCAGATTTTTTGAATCATGTTTAAATAAATAATGAGAAAAACAGAATTTCCTTCTGCAACTTTATATGTCAAATTAATTTCAGTTTGAGACGCTGCTTCTATGTGTTTTGTTGGTTCTGAACATTGATCCATAACTATTCTTACATAGGTGCATAAGGCAAAATGAGTGGCAGAAAGATAAAATAAAAAATGCAACCTCAAAATACTTCCAATATTCCAGGTATTTTCTGAATCTCTCAATATCATAATGATGCATTCTTAAAAAAATAATTTACTTACATATAGAAACCCAAAGAACGTTACGAGTAAAGCGGATTAAGAATCCCATTGCTCAACAAATAAATACCACGTCAAACTACAACACACACAATTAAAAAAAATCGTACTGACTTTATATGATGGAATTAATATATGATTTCTACATCAAATTAAAGCTAAAAGGGTGTAATTTAAGAACATCCATAACTATCAATATGTTGATAATAACATTTTTGAGATAATCCCAAACGTTGAAATTTTCAACTTAATTGAAAGAAAAAAAATAATATATTTCAAAAAATCGTTCTGACTTTATTTGATGGAATTGAGGGATAATTTATAGATCAAATTAAAGCTAAAAGGGTGTAATTTAAGAATATCCATAAATATCGATATGTTAATAATAACATTTTTGAGATAAGCCCTTACGTTGAAAGCTACGACTTAATTCAAATTTCAGAAAAAATAACATAAATTTCAAAATATCGTGCTGGTTTTAAATGATGGAATTAAGGGATGATTTATACATCAAATTAAAGCTAAAAGGGTGTAATTGAAGAATATCCATAGATATCTGTATGTTAATAATAACATTTCTGAGATAATCCCATACGTTGAAAGCTACGATTTAATTCAAATTTCAGAAAAAATAACATAAATTTCAAAATATCGTACTGGTTTTAAATGATGGAATTAAGGGATGATTTATATGTTAAATTAAAGTTAAAAGGGTGTAATTTAAGAATATCCATAGATATCGATATGTTAATAATAACATTTTTGAGATAATCCCAAACGTTGAAATCTTCAACTTAATTGAAAGAAAAAAAAAACAATATATTTCAAAAAATCGTTCTGACTTTATTTGATGGAATTAAGGGATGATTTATACATCAAATTAAAGCTAAAAGTGTGTAATTTAAGAATATCCATAGATATCGATATGTTAATAATAACATTTTTGAGATAATGCCACACGTTGAAAGCTACGATTTAATTCAAATTTCAGAAAAGAAAACATAAATTTCAAAAAATCGTTCTGGTTTTAAATGATGGAATTAAGGGATGATTTATACATCAAATTAAAGCTAAAAGGGTGTAATTTAAGAATATCCATAGATATCGATATGTTAGTGATAGCATTTTTGAGATAATCTCATACGTTGAAAGCTACGTGTTAATTCAAATTTCAGAAAAGAAAACATAAATTTCAAAAAATCGGTCTAGCTTTAAATAATGGAATTAAGATATGATTTTTACATCAAATTAAAGCTAAAAGGGTGCAGTTTAAGAATATCCATAGATATCAATGTGTTAATAATAACATTTTTGAGATAATCCCAAACGTTGAAATTTTCAACTTAATTGAAAGAAAAAAAACAATATATTTCAAAAAATCGTTCTGACTTTATTTGATGGAATTAGGGGATGATTTATACATCAAATTAAAGCTAAAAGTGTGTAATTTAAGACTATCCATAGATATCGATATGTTAATGATAGCATTTTTGAGATAATCTCATACGTTGAAAGCTACGAGTTAATTCAAATTTCAGAAAAGAAAACATAAATTTCAAAAAATCGTTCTGGTTTTAAATGATGGAATTACGGGATGATTTATATGTCAAATTAAAGCTAAAAGAGTGTAATTTAAGAATATCCATAGATATCGATATGTTTAATAATAACATTTTTGAGATAATCCCAAACGTTGAAATTTTCAACTTATTTGACAGAAAAAAAAATATATTTCAAAAAATCGTTCTGACTTTATTTGATGGAATTAGGGAATGATTTATACATCAAATTAAAGCTAAAAGGGTGTAATTTAAGAATATCCATAGATATCGATATGTTAATGATAGCATTTTTGAGATAATCTCATACGTTGAAAGCTACGAGTTAATTCAAATTTCAGAAAAGAAAACATAAATTTCAAAAAATCGTTCTGGTTTTAAATGATGGAATTAAGGGATAATTTATATGTTAAATTAAAGCTAAAAAGATGTAATTTAAGAATACCCATAGATATCAATATGTTAATAATAACATTTTTGAGATAATCCCAAACGTTGAAATTTTCAACTTATTTGACAGAAAAAAAAAATATATTTCAAAAAATCGTTCTGACTTTATTTGATGGAATTAGGGGATGATTTATACATCAAATTAAAGCTAAAAGGGTGTAATTTAAGAATATCCATAGATATCCGTATGTTAATAACAACATTTTTGAGATAATCCCATACGTTGAAAGCTACGATTTAATTCAAATTTCAGAAAAAATAACATAAATTTCAAAATATCGTGCTGGTTTTAAATGATGGAATTAAGGGATGATTTATACATCAAATTAAAGCTAAAAGTGTGTAATTTAAGAATATCCATAGATATCAATATGTTAGTGATAGCATTTTTGAGATAATCTCATACGTTGAAAGCTACGAGTTAATTCAAATTTCAGAAAAGAAAACATAAATTTCAAAATATCGTTCTGGTTTTAAATGATGGAATTAAGGGATGATTTATATGTCAAATTAAAGCTAAAAGGGTGTAATTTAAGAATACCCATAGATATCCGTATGTTAATAACAACATTTTTGAGATAATCCCATACGTTGAAAGCTACGATTTAATTCAAATTTCACAAAAAATAACATAAATTTCAAAATATCGTGCTGGTTTTAAATGATGGAATTAAGGGATGATTTATATGTCAAATTAAAGCTAAAAGAGTGTAGTTTAAGAATATCCATAGATATCCGTATGTTAATAACACCATTTTTGAGATAATCCCATACGTTGAAAGCTACGACTTAATTCAAATTTCTGATAAAAAAACATAAATTTCAAAAAATCGTTCCGACCTTATATGATGGAATTAAGAGCTAGTTTATACATCACATTGAAGCTAAAAGAGTGTAATTTAAGAATATCTATAGATATCCATATGTTAATAACACCGTTTTGAGATAATCCCATACGTTGAAAGCTAAGACTTATTCAAATTAGCTACTTCAAATTTCTGATAAAAAAACATAAATTTCAAAAAATCGTTCCGACCTTATATGATGGTATTAAGGGATGATTTATATGTTAAATTAAAGCTAAAAAGGTGTAATTTAAGAATATCCATAGATATCCATATGTTAATGATAACATTTTTGAGATAATCACATACATTGAAATTTTCAACTTAATTGAAAGAAAAAAAGACAATATATTTTAAAAAATCGTTCTGATTTTATTTGATGGAATAAAGGGATGCTTTATACATCAAATTAAAGCTCAAAGAGTGTAATTTAAGAATATCTATAGATATCGATATGTTAATAATAACATTTTTGAAAAAATCCCTAAAATTAAAACTATGATTCATGGCTTAGAAAAATCGTCCTGATTTTAGTTAAAAAATGTAGTAAAAACTATTTATAAAATAAAATTGATGAATTTTAACGTTTAAAAGTTGTAAATATAAGTCTTGTAATTTCAGCCATGAAATTTTTAACGCAAGGGGATGAAAGAAATTTCATTTTTCCCCCATTAGTTAATGATGTATAACAACCCCTGTCTAACAGGGGCCGAAACATGCATCGCCCCTCCCCTTTCGTGTCAAACTTTCGAAAAGCTCCCCCTGACCACCCCGCGCCTCATTTCTCACTAAAAGAGCGTAATTTCGTAAAACCGAATCTCTCTCTTTCTATCTTTCGCTTTTTTCTGCTGACGCGCTCATAAATCAAGGTTTTGTGAAAGTGCTCTCCATTAGATTTCGTAAAAGATTGAACGAGGCATGGATTAAAACGAAAGAGAAAAAAAGAAATAATCGGGAACATAGACATCGTAACCGGCGCCCGTGTAGTTTCCACACTAATAATTAAGCCAAATGAGTCTATAATTTTACGAGAAAAAGTATCTAATAGTCAAGATCGAATCGTGCCCCACGATTTTTTTTTATTTCATTCTTGTGCCGTTAGAATTAATTACGGGAATGTTTATCGTTTGTAGATATCTTTTCGGTTGCGCAATTTCACTGATTTCTCGGGGGTTAAGAAGAAGTTAAGAAGGGGGAGAGTGAAAGTCAATTGTAATCCCAAAAGAAAAAAAGAATTATTTTGCAGGAACAGATCTTAAATTTTCCGAAACAATAAACAAAGTACTTTAAGGGTTTAATTAGATAATACAATGCGTAGGCCTAAATTCCATTAGTGGAATGGAGAGAAAATCTCTGGAGGGTAAACCGAAAATTTTCACGACTCATTACCCAAATGCAAAAGTTTTCCACTCACCCCCTCCTTCAAAAAGATATATCACAACAAGAATCCGACTCCGGAGTATTACCTAAAAAAAATTATGAATAAAAGTTAAAAAAGAATTTGTTTAACCAAAAATAATGTGTCAAAAAAATAGTCTCATTATAAAAAATAAAAAATTATCCGACAAACACACGTTTACCAATGAGAATTTCCATAATTGTGCGCTTAGCATTGATGGCTTAATGGTTTGCCATATATTAAGTGAAATTAAAAATCCACAAACACGCCGCGGGAGCTTAGTCTTTATACACGGGATAGTTCTTGAATTATTCATGAAAGGCAGAGTTAAGTATCTGCTAAGCCGCTATCACACGCCTAATCATTAATAATTTATACATAAATATGTTAAAATTTCTCTTTCGAAAGCGAAAATCGAAACTAATTCAATAATATATTTATAATATATAGTTTAGAGTTTAGAAAGAACATCCCTTGATGTAACGCCACCTAACGACGAAGCTTCGAACTCGGCAACTTCACCTACTCTCTAAAACTTCGAGAGCTTACCGCGCGATGGCGCTCTTTCTACTTTTACGCTGTAAACTTAAATTTTAAACTAAAATGCAATTTTGAAATATTTCTTGAAATATGTAGGTCGATATTTCAATATTTAAAGTAGTGGGCGTGCCTGTAAACAAAAAGTTTCAACGTTTTTAGTGGTACTTGAAAATGGTTTTCTTAAAAAAAAAAAACTACCACGACAAGATAAACATCTAGCTCATTTGGGTACAAGAGCCGACATTTTTGGAAGTTGTGAGAACCCACGATTGAAACATGAACGACCGTAAATCATCCGTAATTTGAAAGATGAACCAACGCGTGTGGGTTTCGTTCCAGTAAAGTCGAAAACCATATTGTTTTTTTTTTATTCTTTGTTTATACGTAGGAGAATAAACGTTTTTATCTTGACTTTTGTGTAGGTGTGTAACGTTACTAATCCACTCTTATTAAATTATTACGAATTTTATCTTGAAATTGTGAAACTTAGTGATAATCCTTTATTTTTTTTTTTTGTTACCATCCATAGTTTCCTTGTGGGCGTGGAAAAGAACCATAAATTTTCCGATAATATATCATTATCGTGATATTTAAGGGAACGATGAAGGGATCGGTTTTTCTAGAAAAAAAGGCGTCGGAATTGGAAGGAAATTGAAGGCGGAAAGGGAACAAAACGGTAATTGACGAGAAAACGAATGGTCATAAATCTTTGGGATCTTATTAAGTATATATTTTTACGATATTTTTTGTTTTTACTGCGAGGAAATTAGAAAATTAGAAAAGATTGTTTCAAATTACCTCGTAAATGGTACAACATTTTTTTTAAATTACTTCTACTTTTCTTCAAATCAAATTTTAAGTCATTATTTAAAAATTACCTTTTATTAGATGATTTTAGCTTTAATTTGAGATATAACTCGTATTTTAATTCTCAGAAATAAAGCTTGAACGATTTTTTAAAGATTTTTACTTTTTGTAACTCACCTAAAAATCATATATTGTCTTTAACGATGTTTTTTGGCAAATTTTATACATAATCCCCAAACAAAATTCAGTTTTATAATAAAACAGATAATTTTAGCTTTAATTTGAGATATAACTTGTTTCTTAATTCCCAGAAATAAAGCTTCAATATTTTTTTAAAGATTTCTACTTTTTGTAAATCACCTAAAAATGATGTATTGTTTTTAACGATATTTTTTGGCAAATTTTATACATAATACCCCAACATAATTCAGTTTTATAATAAAATATACAATTTTAGCTTTAATTTGAGATATAACTTGTTTCTTAATTCCCACAAATAAAGTTTGAACGATTTTTTAAAGATTTCTACTTTTATAGCTAACCTAAAAATGAAGTATTTTCTTTAAAAATTTTTCCTGGCAAATTTTCTACATAGTGCATCTACATAACTTAGTTTCATAATAAAATAGACGATTTTAGCTTTAATTTGAGATATAACTCTTATCTTAATTCCTAGAAATAAAGCATGAACGATTTTTTAAATATTTCTACTTTTTGTAACTCTTCTAAAAATGATGTATTATCATTAACGATGTTTCCTGGAAAATTTTATACATAATCCACCTACATAACTTAGTTTCATAATAAAATAGACGATTTTAGCTTTAATTTGAGATATAACTCGTATCTTAATTCCCAGAAATAAAGCATGAACGATTTTTTAAATATTTCTACTTTTTGTAACTCACCTNGTTTAACGATTTTAAAGATATAATCCGTTTTTTAATATCTCAATTAATTCTTGAGATATCAGTCCTTAAAGTTGTCGTTAAAGTCTCACATTTTAATTGATATATTGGTGCATGACACGTTTAAAAACGATTTCTTCGATTTGTATGCTAAATAAAATTTACTTAGAATTGCTTAACGATTCTAGAAAAACAATCCGTTCTCTGATATCTCAATTAGTTCTTGAGATATCAGTCCTTAAAGATAACCTTAAAAAGTGTAATATTTCATTTGATATATTTGTGCAGTTTGAATTCAAAACTGTTTTCTTCGATTATTTATAACAATTAATATTTATTTAGGGTTGTCTAACGATTTTAAAGATATAATCAGTTTTTTAATATCTCAATTAATTCTTGAGATATCAGTCTTTAAAGTTGTCGTTAAAGTCTCACTTTTTAATTAATATATTGGTGCATGACACGTTTAAAAACGATTTCTTCGATTTGTATGCTAATTAAAATTTACTTAGAATTGCTTAACGATTCTAGAAAAACAATCCGTTCTCTGATATCTCAATTAGTTCTTGAGATATCATTATTTAAAGTTAACCTTAAAAAGTGTTACATTCTATTTGATGTATTCGTGCATGTTGTGTTCAAAATTTTTTTCTTCGAATATTTATAACAAATAAAATTTATTTGGGATTATTTAACGATTTTAAAGATATAATCCGTTTTTTAATATCTCAATTAGTTCTTGAGATATCAGTGCTTAAAGTTATCGTTGAAGTGTCTCACACTTTATTTGACATATTTATGCACAGCAAGTTTAAACACGTTTTCTTCGATTTTAATGCTAATTAATATTTACTTAAAATTACTTAACGATTTTATAAAAACAATCGGTTCTTTGATATCTCAATTAGTTCTTGAGATATCAGTCCTTAAAGATAACCTTAAAAAGTGTAATATTTCATTTGATATATTTGTGCACTTTGAATTCAAAACTTTTTTCTTTGATTATTTATAACAATTAATATTTATTTAGGGTTGTTTAACGATTTTAAAGATATAATCCGTTTTTTAATATCTCAATTAATTCTTGAGATATCAGCCCTTAAAGTTATCGGTGAAGTCTCACATTTTATTTGACATATTTGTACACAACAAGTTCAAAAACATTCTCTTCGATTTTTATCCTAATTAAAATTTACTTAGAATTGCATAACGATTTTAGAAAAATAATCCGTTCTTTGATATCTCAATTAGTTCTTGAGATATCATTATTTAAAGTTAACCTTAAAAAGTGTCACATTTTATTTGATATATTTGTGCACTTTGAATTCAAAACTTTTTTCTTTAATTATTTATAATAATTAATATTTATTTAGGGTTGTTTAACGATTTTAGAAAAATAATCCGTTCTTTACTATCTCAATTAGTTCTTGAGATATCATTATTTAAAGTTAACCTTAAAAAGTGTTACATTTTATTTGATATACCTATTAGCGCATTTTGTGTTCAAAATTTTTTTCTTCGAATATTTATAACAAATAAAATTTATTTAGGGTTGTTTAACGATTTCAAAGATATAATCCGTTTTTTAATATCTCAATTAATTCTTGAGATATCAGTCCTTGAAGTTATCGTTAAAAAGTCTCACATTTTAATTGATATACAGGGTGTTTCAGGTTTTTGTAGCAGGACTTTAAGAGTCGATAGATCTTTTAAAATTAGCACAAAAACTTCATATAAAGATAGGTCGAGAAACGCTTTGTTTTGAAGATACAGGGTGTTTTAAAATGTTAAATTTTTTAATTAATTTTTATTTAATATTACACGTGTATTTCAACTGATTCTATTCAAATTTGGTATACGGAGGTTTTTTGGCATGAGAAAGACGATTATGGAGTCCGTTTTACTATAGCCGGTAGAGGGCGCTCCGTAACGTATTCTTTACGGATTAAATTTTTGTGACAGTATACTTTATGGCTTTTTGAACAAAAANTTATTTATAACAATTTATATTTATTTAGGGTTGTTTAACGATTTTAAAGATATAATCCGTTTTTTAATATCTCAATTAATTCTTGAGATATCAGTTCTTAAAGTTGTCGTTAAAGTCTCACATTTTAATTGATATGTTTGTGCATGACAAGTTTAAAATCGATTTCTTCGATTTTTATGCTAATTAAAATTTATTTAGAATTACTTAACGATTTTAGAAAAATAATCCACTCTTTGATATCTCAATTAGTTCTTGAGATATCATTATTTAAAGTTAACCTTTAAAAAAGTGTCACATTTTATTTGATACATTTGTGTTCAAAATTTTTTTCTTCGAATATTTATAATAAATAAAATTTATTTAAGGTTGATTAACGATTTTAAAGATATAATCCATTTTTTAATATCTCAATTAGTTCTTGAGATATCAGTCCTTAAAGTTATCGTTGAAGAGTCTCACATTGGATTTGACATATTTGTGTATGACAAGTTTAAAAACGATTTCTTCGATTTTTATGTTAATTAAAATTTACTGAGAATTGCTCAACGATTTTATTAAAACAATCCGCTCTTTGATATCTCAATTAGTTCTTGAGATGTCATTATTTAAAGTTAACCTTAAAAAGTGTTACATTTTATTTGATATATTTGTGTTCAAAATTTTTTTCTTCGAACATTTATAACAAATAAAATTTATTTAGGGTTGTTTAACGATTTAAAGATGTAATCCGTTTTTTAATATCTCAATTAATTCTTGAGATATATTCCTTGAAGTTATCGTTAAAAAGTCTCACATTTTAATTGATATACAGGGTGTTTCAGGTTTTTGTAGCAGGACTTTAACAGTCGATAGATCTTTTAAAATTAGGTCGAGAAACGGTTTTGGAGATACAGGGTGTTCTAAAATGTTAAATTTTTTAATTATTTTTTATTTAATATTACACGTGTATTTCCACTGATTCTATTCAAATTTGGTATACGGAGGTTTTTTGGCATGAGAAAGACGATTATGGAGTCCGTTTTACTATAGCCGGTAGAGGGCGCTCCGTAACGTATTCTTTACGGATTAAAAAACAATAACTTTTGTGACAGTATACTTTATGGCTTTTTGAACNTTGAGATATAACTTGTTTCTTAATTCCCACAAATAAAGATTGAACGATTTTTTAAAGATTTCTACTTTTATAGCTAACCTAAAAATGAAGTATTTTCTTTAAAAAATGTTTCCTTGAAAATTTTATACATAGTCCACCTACACAACTTAGTTTCATAATAAAATAGACGATTTTAGCTTTAATTTGAGATATAACTCGTATCTTAATTATCAGAAATAAAGCTTGAACGATTTTTTAAATATTTCTACTTTTTGTAACTCATCTAAAAATGATGTATTGACATTAACGATGTTTCCTGGAAAATTTTATACATAATCCCCCGACATAATTCAATTTTATAATAAAATAGACGATTTTAGCTTTAATTTGACATATAACTCGTATCTTAATTCCCAGAAATAAAGTTTAAACGATTTTTTAAAGATTTTTACTTTTTGCAACATTTTTTCTGTAAAATTTTATACATAATTCCCCTACATAACTTAGTTTGATAACAAAATAGATGGTTTTAGTTTTAATTTGAAATATAATTCGTATCTTAATTCCCACAAATTAAGGTTAAAGGTTTTTTTTTAATATTTTGTAACATAAAAATGTAGTATTTGCTTTAAAATTTTTTTCTGTCAAATTTTATACATAATCCCCCTACATAACTTAGTTTCACTATAAAATAGATGGGTTTAGCTTCAATTTGAGATATAATTCATATCTTAATTCCCACAAATTAAGATAAAACGATTTTTTTAAGATTTCAATATTTTGCACTAACCTAAAAATGTTGCATTTACTTTAAAAATGTTTCCTTGAACATTTTATACATAATTTCCCTACATAACTCAGTTTTATAATAAAATAGATCGTTATAGCTTTAATTTGAGATATAATTCGTTTCTTAATTCCCATAAATAAACCTTAAAAGATGTTTTTTTAACTTAACATTTTAACTTGCTATAAATAACGTCATAAATAAAATTGTTTGTCTCTTAATTCTTAGAAATAATGTTTATAACTCTCTTCTAATTTCTTTGAAAGTGTATGGATTATCAAAACAACGTCCTGGTATTTATAGATAACCTATTAAAATAGGTTACTCACCTCGATTACAATCAAAATTAAATCGATATGTTTATACATATATATATATACCCGGTTTTTTACAGAAAAAATAATTTAGCTAATTGTAATAATCTCTTTAATAAAAAAATAACTCGCTGTCACATAAATCAATTTTATCTACAGCTGTCCTAAATAAACCTTTCAACGTCGGGTTTTTACAGAAATGTTCTTATCAACATTACATAGATAAAAGTAAGTTTATTTAAATAATTCGAACTATTTTACTTTCAAATATATAGGAAATGTATTGAAATTGTCGAATTCTTTTACATTTAAATTTAAACCAAAACAAAAAAGTGAAGTTTCGAATAACTTTTTATTTATTTTACGAACGTTGTACTACATTTTATCTTCAAGTACCACTTGAGTCGGATGATCGGCCAAAAGTATAAAAAGAACGGTACCTGATGTAATATTACTCAATGTACAACATGAAACTGATTGTATCGTTGATTTTGTGCGTTTTAGCTGGAACGCAAGGTAATTTCCATTTAATTTTTTTTAAATTAATTAATTCTTATTTGATATTGTTTTAGCCCGTGAAGGTTTTGGCCCGGGGGACCAAGATTGGGGCTATGTAACAGTTCGGGAAGGAGCCCATATGTTTTGGTGGCTTTTTTTCACCACAGCAGATGTAGCGCATTACACTGAAAAACCCTTAATAGTTTGGCTCCAAGGAGGACCAGGTGCTTCATCCACCGGTTACGGCAACTTCGCCGAATTGGGACCTTTAGATCTCAATTTAGAACCGCGAGAGCACACATGGGTTAAAGACGCAAACGTCATCTTCGTTGATAATCCAGTTGGAACCGGGTTCAGTTACGTTGAATCTCCAACTCAATTAACCACCACTAATAAAGAAATCGCGGATGATTTCGTCGAGTTATTAAGAGGATTTTATGAAAAATATCCTGAGTTTAAAACCGTTCCGTTTTATATAGTTTCTGAATCGTATGGTGGTAAAATGACCATTGAAATCGCTTCGGTTCTTGATACCGCGATTAAAGGGGGAAGTATTGAATCGAATTTTATTGGAGTTGGTTTGGGCGATTCTTGGTTAGAACCTGTTACAATTGTGCAACAATGGGCACCTTATTTATGGAGTGTTGTAAGTTATTTTTTTTATTGCATAAAGATATTATTATTAAATTAAATTAATTATATTTAGGGTGCTGTTGATCAAAGAGGACGTGATAACGTTCAAGCAGCGGCTGATTTAACGAAAGAACTTTTTGAGCAAGGACGATATGTTCAGTCAACAAATCAATGGGGAACGACAGAATACGTTATTTGGGATGAAGCTGCCAATATCGATTTTTATAACATTTTAACCCCAATCAGAGCTAGAGGTAAATCGTATCGTCCGCTCGCCAAACCTGAAGGGGCGACAAGAGATGAAGAAGACGAAATTTTAGAAAGGATTATGGCTCAAGTTAGAGAATCTTTAGGTTTAGAGGCACAATGGGGTGTTCAAAGTAACGCTGTTTTTAGTACTCTATCTGAAGATTTTATGAAACCCGTCACACAAGTCAGTAAGTAAAGCAAGTAATTTGCTTTGAAACCGTTATCTTTTGAGTGCTTCGAGATAACCCATAAAAGATTGGTAATCAAAAAAATATTAATTTTATCTATGTTTTAATCTTAAATTTATAATAACAAGGTTTTAATTTTAATTTTTTTTTAGCTGAATATGTTTTGGATAACACCGATGTTAAAGTAGCTGTTTTTAACGGCCAATTAGACTTGATCGTTTGCACTCCGGGCATCGTTCTTTGGTTGGATAGCCTCCAATGGAGCAAAACTTCTGAATGGTTATCCGCACCAAGACCGCCTTTCGCCGTTAACGGTTATTACGAAGGTTTTGAAAAACATGCCGGAAATTTAGCTATGTACTGGGTAAATAGAGCTGGTCATATGGTGCCATCTGATAATCCAGCTGCTATGGATTATATATTAAGAAAATTAACCAACGATTATGATGGAAATGTAAAAAGAGCATAAAAAGAAATATCTTTTTTGAAATAAAATTGTATAATTAATTTTTTTTTTTATTGTTTGAATTTGAACGAAACAGGCATCGTAGTCCACCATGCAAAGAAGAGCGAATCCTTTTATTTGCGTATCCACCGCGTGTTATCATCGGATACCATCCAGATGTTGTCCGACAGGACAATAGCCTCCGCGGTGTTCTAACGACACCCTGTATGCCCTCACGTTTAGTATCTGATTGTCCGCAAACCCATCGGGAAGACCCTCTCAGAAGAAGGTTCCCTCTTTTCAAATCGCCCCTTGAGATCTGCATTTCGCAACCCGTCGTCGTCGGCTCCCTTTTACCACCACCCATACCATTGTTTCAACAAAACTTCTTTTCATTTAATTTTCATAAATTTGTTTTTTTTTTGTTTTTATTGATCTGTGATGTGGTATTTCTAATCGGTTATCGTTCAATTCTGAACCGTTGAGGATAAAGAGTAGGAGTTGTTGTTGAAAGGGTTAAAGTGGCAATCGTGGTGCGACTAAACGTCAAGAATTCAGCGCCGTCCTGTCAAGGATCAGGACAATGGAGTGACAGTTCTATGGTACCGATGCAAGATACGCCCGATTGCAGTACACCTCGCATGTCGGGGTCTTCGAGATTATCATAATACGGGGACGTAGAGGATAAATTTATTGGTTAACGAGCACAAATTGAACGATGTAAATTGGAAAAATCACATTTTTTATTTGTAATAAGTTAATTTTCAAAGAAATAATTTAATAATTAGTAATCAGCAATCTTTTAATTTTATTTTCTTGAATTTTCGTCTTTACAATTTTCCATTTAGGCGATGATCATAACTATTTTTTCTATGTAAACGCACAAAAACACTGAATTTTCACTCATTTTAATTAGCTACAACAATTTGAGGCTTTTCCAAATCAATTTTTAAGCATTATCTTATTTCTTACACATCATTGACATATTTCTGCATAACAAGTTTAAACACGTTTTCTTCGATTTTTATGCTAATTAAAATTTACTTAGAATTACTCAACGATTTTATTAAAACAATTCGTTCTTTGATATCTCAATTAGTTCTTGAGATATCATTATTTAAAGTTAACCTTAAAAAGTGTCACATTTTATTTGATATATTTGTGTTCAAAATTTTTTTCTTCGAATATTTATAACAATTAATATTTATTTAGGGTTGTTTAACGATTTTAAAGATTTAATCCGTTTTTTGATATCTCAATTAGTTCTTGAGATATCAGTCCTTAAAGTTATTGTTAAAAAGTCTCACATTGGATTTGACATTTGTCATTTGTGCATGACAAGTTTAAAAACGATTTCTTCAATTTTTATGCTAATTAGAATTTACTTAGAATTACTTAACGATTTTATAAAAACAATCCGTTCTTTGATATCTCAATTAGTTCTTGAGATATCAGCCCTTAAAGTTAACCTTAAAAAGTGAAATACTTCATTTGATATATTTGTGCAGTTTGAATTCAAAACTTTTTTCTTTGATTATTTATAATAATTAATATTTAAGATTGTTTAACGATTTTAAAGATATAATCCGTTTTTTAATATCTCAATTAGTTCTTGAGATATCAGTGCTTAAAGTTATCGTTGAAGTGTCTCACACTTTATTTGACATATTTATGCACAGCAAGTTTAAACACGTTTTCTTCGATTTTAATGCTAATTAATATTTACTTAAAATTACTTAACGATTTTATAAAAACAATCGGTTCTTTGATATCTCAATTAGTTCTTGAGATATCAGTCCTTAAAGATAACCTTAAAAAGTGTAATATTTCATTTGATATATTTGTGCACTTTGAATTCAAAACTGTTTTCTTCGATTATTTATAACAATTAATATTTATTTAGGGTTGTTTAACGATTTTAAAGATATAATCCGTTTTTTAATATCTCAATTAGTTCTTGAGATATCAGTCCTTAAAGTTATATAGATAAAAGTAAGTNGTTTACATTTACCACATTTCGATAGCTATTTTCGTTTTCAGCCTATAAGCGAATATATATATTTCGCCCCGATTTCCAACCCTTATAACTCGCCCCAGGGGCTTTATTAGCACGTATAAAAAAATACGTAAACCTTATTTTTGGCCATACTATCGCTGTACCAAATTTCAACAAAATCGGTGA
This sequence comes from Onthophagus taurus, assembly GCF_000648695.1. Classification (NCBI taxonomy): domain Eukaryota; kingdom Metazoa; phylum Arthropoda; class Insecta; order Coleoptera; family Scarabaeidae; genus Onthophagus; species Onthophagus taurus. The sequence continues at coordinate 365,391 of NW_019280880.1, forward strand.
GGGACAGTTCTGATACTTCCCTTGTAAGTTGTACCACAACACCCTTGGCAAGTTATTTTAAAAGATGGGCTGTTTAGTCAAGTGCCATTTTTCGTTTCAAAAAAATATTGCGTTTTTTATTATTTTAGTTTTTTATTGTTATTTAAAGAATTCATACTTTGGTATGCTATTTGTATTTACTCTTTATTTCCTCTTAACTTTGTTAGAAGATGTGCCACTCAATATCTACAAAACTACAAAATGTGGTTTCAACAAGATGGTTGCCCTTATGTCTTGCAACAGGACTGTTTCAAATAAGGTTAACAAAAGGAATTATTAATTTATTTATTATTAATTTTATTGCATTATTTTCTTAAAACTAAAGGAAATGCTCAAATTGTTTGCCGTCGGCATTAATACAAGCTCTGCATCGTCGCAGAAAAGATCTTTTTACTAGTTGTGCAAATCTCTTTGCATTCATTTCTTTTACTACTGTATAAATATTGTGGCGCAGTTCGGCAAGATTTTCAATCGGTTTTTAATACACTGTTTCTTTTATGCAATCCCAATAAAAAAATCAAGGGGATTTAGGCCCAGAGAATGACGATTTTTTAATAACGTATTTTTTGCAGAAAAACAGGAAATAATATTTTTTAGGAAAAGGAAAGTGGCAAGTGTTATACCATTTTGGAATCTTGAACACCATCTTTTAAAATAACTTTCCAAGGGTGTTGTACTACTCCTTTTTTTAGAAAGCATGTGTCAAACTTAATAGACATAAATTCTTTCAACCTTAACTCAATCAAACTATTTTTTTTTACAAAACTAACGACTTTTGTTGTTTGATTTGTGACTTCTATAGTAGCATGGTTCATAAGGAATACATTATTAAAATAATCACTATTAAATTGCGAACATGGCATTTTTTTCTTATTTTTACCAGAACAGGTATCTCTCACCTGGTGCCTGCATGATATTGAGTTTCGGGACACTCTATATACAGGTGTTTCAGGTACTTCATGTACACATAGGTCGACAAACGCTTTGTTTTGGAGATACAGGTGTTCAAATTAAATTTTTAAATTAATTTTTATTTAATATTACACGTGTATTTCCACTGATTCTATTCAAATTTGGTATACGGAGGTTTTTTGGCATGAGAAAGACGATTATGGAGTCCGTTTTACTATAGCCGGTAGAGGGCGCTCCGTAACGTATTCTTTACGGATTAAATTTTTGTGACAGTATACTTTATGGCTTTTTGAACAAAAATTCTTATTCTCGGTACATTTTTAAGCAAAAACGAACGTTTTCAGGATATTCCGCTTTTTATTATTCGATACACACCAATGTTTTTAGAAGATAGTTAAAATAATATGTGCCATAGAAACAAAGTAGGTAAATGTTTAGCGGTTTTAAAGATATAATCAGTTTTCTAATGTCTCAATTATTTCTTGAGATATCAGTTTTTAAAATTGTCATTGTGCAAAATATTTTCTGACACTTTTCTAAAGCAATTTTTAGTCAAATTTCATATATCTAGCTGATCAACAGATTATATATATATATAGTTTTTGAATGATCGACTTGTTAGAGCAATGTTTTGATATAACTTTTAAATAGTAACCTAATGAATGGAATGGGAGTGTCTAAAAAGCACACAAAACCAAAGAGAAACAAGAATCACTCGGCGTAGTACGAAAACAACTCGCGAAACGCGGTCGCTTTTATGTTTTGATTCTTGCGGTTAAATTTAACTGGACAGATAGATAAATTTCAATTTGGTTTAACGACACATAGATCAACTGCGAGAAACATCTGAAATTGGAACACAATAACAAGTTTTCCGTTTAGAAAAAAATATGTGTACAAGATTTTTTTTGGTAATTGAGTGTGGTTAATTGGTTAATTTTATTAGGGGTTTTAAGTGGAGCTATAGAGCAACACGTGCTAGTGTCGTTTTTAAAAGCCGAAAAAGAAAAAGCCGGCTCCGGTCGTATATTTCAATTTGCAGGGGCAGGCGATTATGATATCGCCAGTGACTTTTACGATCTGTTTAGTGAACATAACAGTCACTGGGTGAATTTTATGGGTATATAAATAAGCCGAACGAGCGCATGTGCCGATACGAGCCCGCGCGCTCTCGCAGCTCCCCGTAAACCTCCATCTACTATCGTTGGTTCTGTCTTTGTCTCCCCCGCGTTTCTACCTCGACGCTTTTCTGGTTATGTTCATTGGCCACTTAAAATCTCGTAAAATGACAACTCGAACTCGTGTTCTACACTTCACGTAGAATACTTCGTGTTGAATACTTTGTCTCTTTCTTCTTCTCCACCACCAACGTTCATTTCACTTTGTTCCCCACTTTTATGACTCTGTTGCTTCCACTTTTATGGGTAAACGTTAAACCTTAAAATTATCCTTTTATTAAGTGTTAATTTCGGGTTATTTTATTTTCTAATTGAGAAATATTTCGAAACAAGAAATAAATGAATTCTCGATATAGATCTTGGGTTGGTTGGTATTCGTTTTTTAAAAAAATAATTACACATAGACTGGAAATGAGCCGACAAGGTATTAGTTTGCCCGGAGGTAGTCAAGTCGATTGGGTCCGATATATAAGTAAAAAAAAAATTTTTTTCTCAAAAAAGAAACCAAAAAGATCCCGAACGAACATGAAATAGACGGAGAAAAGAAGGTTCCTTGGGCAGAGAAAGAGCGACGCGTTGTTATTATAATAATAATCACATGCGAGAATGGCAGGATGCGGTCATAAATCATAAGGCGGGCGATCCGGCCACCACTTTGACTGATTTATCTTCTCCGCTACCCGGTCGACCTCTTTTTGTACACGGACCTCACTTCACTCCCGCGGGACTCATGGCGACCATGTGTATAAAGAAGAAGAAAACAATACTCCTCAATACCAAACCTCTTTTAATTGTCGCGATTTCAACGTGGGTGGCGATCCCATCATCATTGACATAGGCGTCGCGACGTCCACCAAATAAAAAAACAATTTTTCTTCTTTCCCCCCGCAGCACACGACGTTCCCACATAGTTTTCTCCCGGGCAATCAGCACGTCTGCGTGAGGCCTTACGAAGAATAATGGCCGTTCATGGTCTTCGTCGAGAAGACGTTTTGATAAATTGTTGAGCCCGTTCGGAAATGCTTAGGTTTTATTTGACCCCCACGGGGGGAACAACTCGTAACAAACCATTTTGTTATTATATATCGAATCAAGAAAAAAATACAATAAAAAAGAACTTACGAATTAAGAGGTTAAATCAAAACTTCTAAACCGGACTTGAAATCGGTTTTAAAATAGACTTAGATAAATGATGTTTATAAAACAAATCTCGTTCACGCCTTATAGGAGGAGTTACATGACCGAAAACTTTGAAGTAAATATAATTTGTAAAATGAGGAAGTTATGTTTTGGCTAAAATTTGTAAAAAAAATTTTTGTTATTTAAATATCTAAATCATGTATGGAACACAATAAATAAAACTTTTTTGTTCTTAAAATGTACATAATCACTTGCAAAACAAAATTGGTACACAATATTTTACTTTGGCAATGATAAAAAATAATTAGACATCTTTGAAAATTCTTTTATCTCCAAGAACTTAACTCCGAATGTCGTAATATATACTTTCTCTTAACATTTTTGATCTTAAAATGTACATAATGACTTCCAAAACAAGATTAGTACACAATATTCTAATTTGGCAATGATAAAAAATAATTAGACATCTTTGAAAATTCTTTTATCTGCAAGAATTTAGCTTCGAATATCGTAATACATATTTTTTTAACTTTTTTGTTGTTAAAATGTCCAGAATGGCTTCCAAAACAAGATTAGTACACAATATTCTAATTTGGCAATGATAAAAAATAATTAGACATCTTTGAAAATTCTTTTATCTCCAAGAACTTAGCTTCGAATATCGTAATACATATTTTTTTAACTTTTTTGTTGTTAAAATGTCCAGAATGGCTTCCAAAACAAGATTAGTACAAAATATTCTAATTTGGCAATGATAAAAAATAATTAGACACCTTTCAAAATTCTTTTGTCACCAAGAACTTAGCTTCAAATGTCGTAATACATATTTTTTCTTAACATTTTTGATCTTAAAATGTACATAATGACTTCCAAAACAAGATTAGTACAAAATATTCTAATTTGGCAATGATAAAAAATAATTAGACACCTTTCAAAATTCTTTTGTCACCAAGAACTTAGCTTCAAATGTCGTAATACATATTTTTTCTTAACATTTTTGATCTTAAAATGTACATAATGACTTCCAAAACAAGATTAGTACACAATATTATAATTTGGCAATGATAAAAAGAATTAGACACCTTTCAAAATTCTTTTGTCACCAAGAACTTAGCTTCAAATGTCGTAATACATATTTTTTCTTAACATTTTTGATCTTAAAATGTACATAATGACTTCCAAAACAAGATTAGTACACAATATTATAATTTGGCAATGATAAAAAGAATTAGACACCTTTCAAAATTCTTTTGTCACCAAGAACTTAGCTTCAAATGTCGTAATACATATTTTTTCTTAACATTTTTGATCTTAAAATGTACAGAATGACGTACAAAACAAGATTAGTATACAATATTCTAATTTGGCAATGATAAAAAATAATTAGACACCTTTCAAAATTCTTTTATCTCCAAGAACTTAGCTTCGCATATCAAAATACACATTTTTTTAACTTTTTTGTTCCTAAAATGTACATAATGACTTACAGAACAAGATTAGTACACAACATTTTACTTTGGCAATGATAAAAAATAATTAGACATCTTTCAAAATTCTTTTGTCTCCAAGAACTTAGCTTCAAATGTCGTAATATATACTTTTTCTTAACATTTTTGATCTTAAAATGTACATAATGACTTCCAAAACAAGATTAGTACACAATATAATAATTTGGTAATGATAAAAAATAATGAGACACCTTTCAAAATTCTTTTGTCACCAAGAACTTAACTTCAAATGTCGTAATACATATTTTTTCTTAACATTTTTGATCTTAAAATGTACATAATGGCTTCCAAAACAAGATTAGTACACAATATTCTAATTTGGCAATGATAAAAAATAATTAGACATTTTTGAAAATTCTTTTATCTCCAAGAACTTAGCTTCAAATGTCGTAATACATATTTTTTCTTAACATTTTTGATCTTAAAATGTACATAATGACTTCCAAAACAAGATTAGTACACAACATTTTACTTTGGCAATGATAAAAAATAATTAGACACCTTTCAAAATTCTTTTGTCTCCAAGAACTTAGCTTCAAATGTCGTAATACATATTTTTTCTTAACATTTTTGATCTTAAAATGTACATAATGACTTCCAAAACAAGATTACTACACAATATTATAATTTGGCAATGATAAAAAATAATTAAACATGTTTGAAAATTCTTTTATCTCCAAGAATTTAGCTTCGAATATCGTAATACATATTTTTTTAACTTTTTTGTTGTTAAAATGTCCAGAATGACTTCCAAAACAAGATTAGTACACAATATTATAATTTGGCAATGATAAAAAATAATTAGACATCTTTGAAAATTCTTTTATCTCCAAGAACTTAGTTTCGAATGTTAAAATACATATTTTTTTAACTTTTTTGTTCTTAAAATGTACAGAATTATTTAGAAAACAAGATGAGTGCACACAATTCAAATTTGGCAATGGCAGAAAAAGTGTAATGCAAATTTGCATAATAGAAAGTTGGATTTAGATTGAATATTCATTACACAAATCACATAAAAAACCTTATGTACACTTAGTTAGCAATTTATTTTAAATAGTTAATACGAAATTCCTCCATAATAAGTACCTATTGGGTCTTGATTTTATAATTATTATAATTACAGGCAGTTTGATATTGCTTATTACCGTATTTGTATTTTATTCTGATTAAAACAGCTTTTGAATGAGGCGTTACATCTCCAGATTAATTCTGCTACATTTGCGAGATTTAAAAAGTTAAAAAGAAACATTCTTAATTTTGTCTTAATTCTGCAAAAAATTTAAATACCATCGTTATGAGTATATGTAAGTATTGAAAATGTTAGGTACGATATTGAGATGTCTGAAATTGAGAGGAATCTTTGATTGAAGGAGATGGAGAATGACTTTCAAAGCTATCAGGGACAATGGCCCTAATGAATAAAAATTTAGCAATTACTTTTTCTTGCAAAATCAATGAATAAAAATTGAAGTAATTACTCTTGCTGCTAGCAATTGTTATATTGGTTTGATTACGAAAATGTTGAGTATGTTGATAAATGTTGAATAGTGATCGGAACAATGTCGAGATATGCTAGAAATGATATTGATGGATGTCCAGAACGATGTTAAGGTGTTTAGTATAATATTAAGGAGCTGTGTAGACTATATTCGAGTATGTTGTATAATTGTGAAGTCTTGGTAGTAAGCAACTTCTGCTAATCTTAGGAAAAAGAGTGAGGCTGTGATTTTGCCATAATCACTCAAAACTTGTAAACGCCTCATTACATTTATCTTAGAACAGAGAATCTACTGCCTTAATAAACTGAGGTTGCTTGCGGCTAATTGACTAAATGATATAATATTATTTGTACATCCTTGGCCACCAATGACCTTTACTAAGCTTACAGATGGAGGTGCTATAACAAGTTGACCAGAAACAAGCAATTTTACCTAATCTTAGAATAGAGAGCCCATGACTTCATTTTATTAAGCTGAGTGGCCGAAGCATTGCGATTGTAGCAATAACCACCCAGAAATGATTAACACACTAAATAGTCAGTCCATAATGATTCATGTAATTTGATAAAGTTTTTTTTTATTTTAAACTTTATTTTAAGTTATGAACTATTTTTATATATCTAAAAATATATTTTAGTCGAATTTCGACATCGAATTTTTTAACTATATTTCCAAACTTGTTTCTTAGTAAATAATAAGTGATATATCATTTTAAAAAGGAAACTTTAAGCTTTAATTTAAGATATAAACCATGTTTCTATATCATCAAATACGTTCAGGATTGTGTGTAGAAGTTGATTTTATGAACAAAGTTAAAATTTCGACTTGTTATTTTTAAACTTATTTCCGAAATTTTTTCTTAATACATAATAAGATATATATCATTTTAAAAAGGAAGCTTTAAGCTTTAATTTGAGATATAAAACATTTTTATATATCTACAAATAAGATCAATATTGTGTTTTAAAGTTTTATCAAGAAAGTTAAACTTTCGAGTACCAATTTTTAAATATATCTCCAAACTTTCTTCGTGATGTATAATAAGTGATATATCATTTTAAAATGGAAACTTTAAGCTTTAATTTAAGATATGAGCCATGTTTCTATGTCATCAAATACTTTCAAGATTGTGTGTAGAAGTTGAGATTCAATTTTGTTGATTTGATGAATTCTTCCTATTTATAAGCTAATCTCCGAAAATTTTTCTTAATACATAATAAGATATATATCATTTTAAAAAGGAAGTTTTAAACTTTAATTTGAGATATAAACCATTTTTATTTATCTACAAATAAGATCAATATTGTGTTTTAAAGTTTTATCAAGAAAGTTAAACTTTCGACTATCAATTTTTAAATATATCTCCAAACTTTCTTCGTAATGAATAATAAGTGATATATCATTTTAAAAAGGAAACTTTAAGCTTTAATTTAAGATATGAACCATGTTTCTATATCATCAAATACTTTCAAGATTATGTGTAGAAGTTGAGATTCAATTTTGTTGATTTGATGAATTCTTCCTATTGATAAGCTAATCTCCGAAAATTTTTCTTAATACATAATAAGATATATATCATTTTAAAAAGGAAGCTTTAAGCTTTAATTTGATATATGAACCATTTTTATATATCTACAAATAAGATCAATATTGTGTTTGAAAGTTTTATCAAGAAAGTTAAACTTTCGACTATCAATTTTTAAATATATCTCCAAACTTTCTTCGTGATGTATAATAAGGGATATATCATTTTAAAAAGGAAACTTTAAGCTTTAATTTAAGGTATGAACCATGTTTGTATGTCTACAAATACGTTCAAGATTGTGTGTAGAAATTGAGATTCGATTTTGTTGATTTCATGAATTCTTGCTATTTATAAGCTAATCTCCGAAAATTTTTCTTAATACATAATAAGATATATATCATTTTAAAAAGGAAGCTTTAAGCTTTAATTTGATATATGAACCATTTTTATATATCTACAAATAAGATCAATATTGTGTTTTAAAGTTTTATCAAGAAAGTTAAACTTTCGACTACCAATTTTTAAATATATCTCCAAACTTTCTTCGTAATGAATAATAAGTGATATATCATTTTAAAAAGGAAACTTTAAGCTTTAATTTAAGATATGAACCATGTTTCTATATCATCAAATACTTTCAAGATTGTGTGTTGAAATTGAGATTCGATTTTGTTGATTTCATGAATTCTTCCTATTTATAAGCTAATCTCCGAAAATTTTTCTTAATACATAATATGATATATATCATTTTAAAAAGGAAGCTTTAAGCTTTAATTTGATATATGAACCATTTTTATATATCTACAAATAAGATCAATATTGTGTTTTAAAGTTTTATCAAGAAAGTTAAACTTTCGACTACCAATTTTTAAATACATCCCCAAACTTTCTTCGTAATGCATAATAAGTGATATATCATTTTAAAAAGGAAACTTTAAGCTTTAATTTAAGATATGAGCCATGTTTCTATATCATCAAATACTTTCAAGATTGTGTGTTGAAATTGAGATTCGATTTTGTTGATTTCATGAATTCTTCCTATTTATAAGCTAATCTCCGAAAATTGTTCTTAATACATAATATGATATATATCGTTTTAAAAAGGAAGCTTTAAGCTTTAATTTGAGATATAAACCATTTTTATATATCTACAAATAAGATCAATATTGTGTTTTAAAGTATACTATATCTTCAAAATTTCTTCTTAATATATAATAAGATATATATCATACTTTAAACTTGTAATTATATAAAGTTATTACAAAATATATAACAATCAAAGTAATGTTTTTTGATCGATGACAAATCTGTGATTAGCCTTGAATATGTTTTTGCAACAAATAGCCATAAAAATTAGCATTTTCGTCTCATACGAATATGTTCAAAGATCTACGTTTAATTTTAATAGAACCGGCTTTCTTTTTTGTTTATATGCATAGTTTTAAGGTTACTAAAAAAATCTATTTTAAATTCGATATGTAATAAGAATTAAAAATCCTTATAATCGTAAATGTAAGCATTTTAAAAAAAACAATTAGCTCCAACCACCCTAATACATCATCCGGTAATCTAACATCTTGACACGCATCGTAAAACAGTATTTATACGAATCTAAGCTTTATATACGTTTCTTCTTTAACAATTATTACGCTGTGTTAATTTTTAATATGGATATAAAAATAGTTTAATCGATGATTAATTACGAATTTAGCAGGTTAAATTCGTAATTAGGCGATGTTAGGTATTTAAAAAATTTCGAGAGGTTTACCTTAATGGAATTAAATATATTCACTCTCTCTCAAAACAGAGATGGCACCACAGACAACAACAAAAACTTCCGAACTGAAAATAACAAATAAACATAAAAAACGGGGAAACACCGATTGTGTTAATTTGATTCGCGAAAAACGCGGACACGAATTTTCGCGACAACCATTTCGACGAGTAACTACGGATAAACTATGCCGGACTCCGGTAATAATAAAACGGATTCAAAGAAGTGTTTTCAACGTGAACGCGAGCGCCGCCACCGCACGCGAGCGGCAAACCTCAGAACCTGATTGGATGACCCACTCCGGGTTGAAGAAAAAAAATCATATACCGTAAGTTTATAAGTCTTAAAAATTTTCAAAAAAAATAATCACTTAAATAAAACAAAAAAAGAAACAAACGCATGACTAACCACTAATGCATCGTCGTGCATTTCGATTAATAGCTTAGGCACGTACCCCGAGCTTTATTACATCGTAAAATACAACGGTGAAACGTTTCCTATGGACAAGTGATGGAAAATTCATCGACACAAAAAATCGCGGAGGAATTTCAAAATAGAAATTAAGGAAGGAATAGAAATTGAAACCCCGCGAAAAAGCGGCACCTACCAGGCAAAAGTTGAGTTAATTTTCCGATTCGCAACAATCACCCAAAAGCTCCCTATTTTTTTTTATTAAACCTACTTAATTAAGTAACTTCAAACAAAGAAATTTAAAAAAAAAATCGAATTAAAACGATTACGTTTAACTTATTGATTTTTAGTAATCCCTTTAAGTGTGTAGTTCGTCGTAATCGCCACAAGGGGGATGTAGCGCTTGCGTTGCAACCCCTAGCGGGCGATAGCTAAACTATACAAGGGGTAAAAAGATTGGAATCTGCAAAAAACTAATTTATTAATAAGATTTTAAAAGTAAATTATAATTTAAAACTAAATTAACATTTCTAATTAGTATTCCATAAAGATTTTAACCTGTCAACGCATACCAAATACGTATTCGGTGTCATTTTATTAGATGTATACGTTTTTAATTTTAATTCGTTTCGAATTATCGGAGAACCCGATAAGATCTATACATTTACATTCGATTATAGAATCGTTTGATAAATTGTTTACAAGATTCGATTTAATGGATTACTTACTAAAGCAATTATTAAGGAATTGATATATAAAAAATAATTTGGGATAAAAATGATTTATTAACTAAAAATCGAATTTTTATTAACACCTCTTTGGAAGACCACCAACATCGTTGATTTAGCATTTTGCGATGTGACGCCTAGGGCCACCTAACAAGCTGTCAGCTATGCGAGTACGTAGTTTGCATACGCGATTCTAAACGCGACGACCATATACACACAGAAAATGCCGCCACTGCCCGTCTCTCTACCACTACGTGTGGTGGCGATAGAAAAAAAAAAAGGCGAACAGGACCCCGCAAGCGAAAATAGTGAAGAGTATAGTGTGGTGTGTAGTCAAATCGGCCCATTCCTATTCCACTCACAAAACGTCAGCTCGTAAAAACCGAACGCACTCCGAACAGATTGCCTATTGTGTCCTCTAATTTTGACATTTGCTTGACCGCGAACGTTCGAAAAGCTTTTCTCTATTGACGCCACGACCATATTTTACTGATATGTGCTCTATTGACACGAATTTTTCAAACTCTATATAAACAAACTTTGTTTACTACTTTAATTTGATTTGGCATCCTTTTTTTTTCGTTTGGTCTAGGTCAAGTTGAAATAAAAAAACAGCAAATACTTTTTTTTTTTTGATGATTAATACGAATGTTGGGGAAGCTCGAATAACGTATAACCCTTTAATTTGGCTAAGCATTTATCCGGTCATAAAACAGATCGTTATCTGACACGTGTAACGCCTCCTGTTTGTATATAAAAAGCTCTTTCTACCTTCATCTCGTTTATTTATTCAGGTTTTGCTTTTGAACAATTTTTTGAGATCATCATGTTCAAAAAGTTCCCTTCTACATTCATCTTCATGATTTATATATTTATTTTCAAACGATTTTTTTTATCTAAACAAGTTAGGAAATTATTTAACCCGTTATTACTTTCATTGAGAAATGTTTCCAATATAATTTGGTTAAAATATAATTCGAAACTGATTTTGTTAATAATTTTTCATTATGTTCATTTTAAGGTAATCTTTATTGAACATTTTTCAATATCTTATTTAGTTTATGTCGTAGAAAAACATATTTTTCTATTGATGACATATCATTGTTTTAGTCGAAAAATGTTTCATATAAAACATATTTAAAATTGATTTTATTTTGATATCTTTACTTTCTTACTGGTATAAAAATCACATTTTTGAAGTTATCTCAATAATTATAGGTTAAATTAAAAAATAATTTAAATGAAATTTGTTTAAAACTCAATCAGTAAGAACTTTTGTTTGAAACATTTTTCAAAATCATGTTTAGTTTACGTGATATGCTGTTATTATTCTTTTTATTCCCACTGAATAGTACCAAGATATATGTAATGCAATTCATGGCACATTGTTTTTATCAAAAAATGTTTCATACAAAACCTATATAAAATATAATTTAAAATTCATTATATAATAACAAATTTCGATATATTTGCTAGGTGGCGCTGTATACTGGTATAAAAATTAGATTTTTGAGGTTATCTCAATAATTATGCGTTAAATTAAGAAATAATTTAAATGAAATTTGTTTAAAAATCAATCAGTAAGAACTTTTGTTTGAAACATTTTTCAAAATTTTGCTTAGTTTACGCGATATGCTGGTATTATCTTTTTTATTCCCACTGAATAGTACTGAGATATATGTACTGCAATTCATGGCATATTGTTTTTATCAAAAAATGTTTCATACAAAACTTATATAAAATATCATTTCAAATTGATTATATAATAACAAATTTCGATATATTTGCTAGGTGGCGCTGTATAGTGGTATAAAAATCATATTTTTGAGGTTATCTCAATAATTATGCGTTAAATTAAAAAATAATTTAAATAAAATTTGTTTAAAACTCAATCAGAAAAAACTTTTGTTTGAAACATTTTTCAAAATCTTGTTTAGTTTACGCGATATGCGGGTATTATTTTTTATTCAGTACTGAGATATACAGGGTGTTAAAAAAAGAATGTAAACAAATTATTAAATTTTTTTTTTCTAATCAACAGATATTTAATGTAATTTTCTCAAAGAATTAATTCTTCCATATTATGTATGAAATTTAAGTTTCAGGATATACATTAAAATTTCTTCCTTTTTTTAATCTTGTTTTCAATGGGGGTAGGAAAAGCTTTTTTCTTCCATCCATTTTGGTTCACGTTGCTGCCATAACGGATTAAACTTTAGGCGAAGAGGTTTTAAGCCGAAACGAATCTCCGGGGGCTCGGCTGGATGTGACAGACCCTTTCGGTCCCCCCTTTCTCTCCCTTCCCATCCAAACGACGACGACGATACCCAACGAAACACTCGACGAGGCTGACCCTAATCTTGCAGCCTGACAGCTCGCCAGCTGGTTACACACACAGGCTTGTATCGGACAGATACTCCCCAAGTTATTTATTGACTTTCTCTCTCTTCTTGCACCAACCACCTCTTTTCATCTTTTTAAAAACCATCTTGGAATCCTACTTTTACACCGTCTCTTCAATTTCTTCATAAATCACGAAAATTTATTTATTTTTAAGTTTATAACATAATTATTCTTTTAATAATAATCAGGACTTGAAATCTGAAAGTTCTATCTGATGAGACGTGAGACGTGCTTGATTCTTTTTTCTTATTGAGGCACTCCCTTTGAGAGGTGGTTTTCTTTATTAACGTCTCAATCGTGTCCGTGAAACAATCTGATGGATCTTTTTTATAGACAGGTGTTAAATTGACGAATTATCTAGGAAATGAACCTTTTCCTCGTCAGGTTTAAAAGGATTATTCTTTTTAAGAAGTTGGGTGAGAACCGAATACGTAAGAATCCATAAATCCACATCCCTCGTCCTGGGGCAGGATGTTTCAATTCACGCTGGTGCCGCCTCGTCGGGATCCGCGTGCTCACGCCTCCGAGGATATTATTATCGCGTCCACTTTTCAGCTGCGCGTATATCACCTCCGGTCGTAATTCAGCGTATGTGCTGTGCGCGGATTATTTTTAGATCGGCCCCTAAATCAGGCTTGATTTGCTCGATTTATAAGCGCGAGCGCGGTTGTGGCTAGGATCCGTTTTAGACGGATTTACTACGAACGAAACTGACAACACAAAAATAAATAAAGATAAAAGTAAGGAGAATAAAAATTAGAAAAATTAACCAAGAACTTGCTACCATGAAGAAAAGGGTCACTGGATGTGGGGCCTTTCTTTTTTTTTTTGAAGGCCGCTGCCTCTTCACAACGATGGCCTCCGAACGTTTATTATGGCCGACTCTAGCATCCGTATGATTTGTGGGTTCGATGGAATATGGCCAGGGACGGATCGAGAATGGGTTGGGTTTTGGGAGGGTAAATGGCGACTTGATGATGGGGGATTCAAAAAATGAGGGAAATGAAAAGGAGATATATTTGGATAAAAACATTGTTATCATAAAATTTATAATAATATAATAGTTGAATATTAATTTGCAATGAGTTGTCATAGGTTGTAATAATATTCAGTGGGATTAGTATTGAAAAAAAAGTAGTATGCATTGATGTACAATGAGTTGCCATAATTTGCAGTAATATTCAATGAAAATAGTATTGAAAAAAAAGTAGTATACATTGATGTGCAATGAGTTGCCATAAATTGCAGTAATATTCAATGAAAATAGTATTGAGAAAAAAGTAGTATGCATTGATTTGCAATGAGTTGCCATAGGTTGCAATAATATTCAGTAGGAATAGTATTGAAAAAAATGTATGCATTGATGTGCAATGAGTGGCCATAAATTGCAGTAATATTCAGTGAAAATAGTATTGAAAAAAAAGTAGTATGCATTGATTTGCAACGAGTTGCAACAATATTCTGTGGGAATTGTATAGCAACTCATACAAGATTAGGAATAGTTATTCTGTGACAGCTTGTATAAAATATGATTTCAATTGGATTTTATAACAATACTGGCATAAAAATTATATTGTTGAGGTTATCTCAATAATTACACCTTAAATTAAAAACAAGTTCAAATGATATTTGTTCAGAATTAAGTCAGTAACAACTTTTGTTAGAAACATTTTTCAAAATATTGTTTAGTTTAGACTATATGCTAGAATAAAAACTATTTCTCTATTCCCACTGAACAGTACTACAATACATTTCAATTCATATCATGGCATATTGTTCTTAGCGAAAAATGTTTCAAACAAAACTTATATAAAATATGGTTTCAAGTTGATTTTATAATGATTAATTTCGATATATATGCTAGGTGGCGCTGTATATTGGTATAAAAATCATATTTTTGAGGTTATCTCAATAATTACAGCTTAAATTAAAAACAAGTTCAAATGATATTTGTTCGGAATTAAGTCAGTAATAACTTTTGTTAGAAACATTTTTCAAAATATTGTTTAGTTTAGACTATATGCTAGAATAAAAACTATTTCTCTATTCCCACTGAACAGTACTACAATACATTTCAATTCATATCATGGCATATTGTTCTTAGCGAAAAATGTTTCAAACAAAACTTATATAAAATATGGTTTCAAGTTGATTTTATAATGATTAATTTCGATATATATGCTAGGTGGCGCTGTATATTGGTATAAAAATCATATTTTTGAGGTTATCTCAATAATTACAGCTTAAATTAAAAACAAGTTCAAATGATATTTGTTCGGAATTAAGTCAGTAATAACTTTTGTTAGAAACATTTTTCATAATATTGTTTAGTTTAGACTATATGCTAGAATAAAAACTATTTTTCTACTCCCACTGAACAGTACTACAATACATTTCAATTCATATCATGGCATATTGTTCTTAGCGAAAAATGTTTCAAACAAAACTTATATAAAATATGGTTTCAACTTGATTTTATAATGATTAATTTCCATATATATACTAGGTGGCGCTGTATATTGGTATAAAAATCATATTTTTGAGGTTATCTCAATAATTATTGGTTAAATTAAAAAATAATTTAAATGAAATTTGTTTAAAACTCAATAAGCAAGAACTTTTGTTGGAAACATTTTTCAAACTCGTTTTTGGTTTACGCTGTACAGGGTGGTTCAAATTTGATGTCCGAAACTATAAGAGTTAGAAAAAAAGTAGCTTACATGTCATGATCTCGTTTTTCGAGAAAATACTAATGTCAAAAACCTCAAAGCGCTATCGTCTTTTGTTTTTCCCCTAGAGGCCAAAATTTAAAATATCGTAAAACCAGCAAGTGCAATTATCTTGGTTATTATTATAGGTGGAGTATTATAACTAATTGTAAGACATTATATAGACACTTTTTTACAGAGAATTTGATGAGGTAGCCAAAAAAATTTTTTCGATATTAGATTTCTAGATATTATGACAATTTTCGTTTTTTTAAATGGAAACAACCACTGATTGCCGCTGATTAAACTGATTATAAAAATATGAGGTTATATAGGTTTATTTCTTATTGTTTTAGAATAAAGATAAAAATAAAGTTTTTTTTAGTGTCGTCAAAGAAATTAAATTTACAGTTTCCTGTAAATTACGGTACTATAATTAAAAATTATTCTACTAAAAATTTATATAAATTTTACTTTATTTTCTAATATATAACATTCTAACATGTAAAACTTTTCGTAATTTTTGTAATCCATCTTAAAAACAAGATTTTTAATTTGACACTTCAGAAAAATTTTGTTTGCTATGTTTATTTGAATTTTAATAAATATATTATCGCCATCTATTAATAATTTATTAAGTCATTTAATAATAATGTTAAATATTAATAAAAAATGCGAAATAATGCAATCTATTCCAATTTTTGTGCAAAATAAATATAAATTAAATAGTTCAACAAATGTATTTGTTTCAAATATCAGAAATATGTTTTTTTAATTTTTGGTTATAATTTACAGGAAACTGTAAATTTAATTTCTACTTCTTACAATTCATGATATATTATTTTTATTGAAAAATGTTTCATACAAAACTTTGATAAAATATGGTTTCAAGTTGATTTTATAATGATTAATTTCGATATATTTGCTAGGTGACACTGTATAGTGGTATAAAAATCATATTTTTGAGGTTATCTCAATAATTATTGGTTAAATTAAAAAATAATTTAAACAAAATTTGTTTAAAACTCAATCAGCAAGAACTTTTGTTTGAAACATTTTTCATGATCTTGTTTAGTTTACGCTGTATGCTATATTCCACTGAATAGTACTATTATACAACATACAGGGTGATTTATAACATACTAGGAGCCAAATTGAAGATATTTTTTTAATGTTTTAACCAGAACTTAATAATCACAAAGATATAGAACGTTATAATATATATCTATGTAATTATTAAGTTTTTAACAAAACATTATTAAGAAAATCTCTTCAATTTGACCTCTAGTACCCACCTCTTTAGTCTGCTCCGTATGTTATAAATAGTATTTCAATTAATATCATAGCATATTTTTTTTTATCAAAAAATGTTTCATACAAAACTTATATGAAATATGATTTTAAATTAATTTTATAACAATAAATTTCAATATCTTTACTAGATGGCGCTACATACTGGTATAAGAATCATATTTTTGAGGTTATCTCAATAATTATTGGTTGAATTAAAAAATAATTTAAACAAAATTTGTTTAAAACTCAATCAGCAAGAACTTTTGTTTGAAACATTTTTCATGATCTTGTTTAGTTTACGCTGTATGCTATATTCCACTGAATAGTACTATTATACAACATACAGGGTGATTTATAACATACTAGGAGCCAAATTGAAGATATTTTTTTAATGTTTTAACCAGAACTTAATAATCACAAAGATATAGAACGTTATAATATATATCTATGTAATTATTAAGTTTTTAACAAAACATTATTAAGAAAATCTCTTCAATTTGACCTCTAGTACCCACCTCTTTAGTCTGCTCCGTATGTTATAAATAGTATTTCAATTAATATCATAGCATATTTTTTTTTATCAAAAAATGTTTCATACAAAACTT
This sequence comes from Onthophagus taurus, assembly GCF_000648695.1. Classification (NCBI taxonomy): domain Eukaryota; kingdom Metazoa; phylum Arthropoda; class Insecta; order Coleoptera; family Scarabaeidae; genus Onthophagus; species Onthophagus taurus. The sequence continues at coordinate 383,117 of NW_019280880.1, forward strand.
ATATGAAATATGATTTTAAATTAATTTTATAACAATAAATTTCAATATCTTTACTAGATGGCGCTACATACTGGTATAAGAATCATATTTTTGAGGTTATCTCAATAATTATTGGATGAATTAAAAAAAGGTTGAAATGATACTTGTTTAGAATTAAGTCAGTAATAACTTTTGTTGGAAACATTTTTCAAAATTTTGTTTAGTTTCCTGTACATTGGTATAAGAGCATATTTTTCCATTCCCACTGAATAGTACAGCAATTTATTATTCATTAATTCATTAATCATATCATGTTGGTAATATGATATGCTTCAATAATCTTTTAAAATCAACAATCGATAAAATTATGACAAATAGTTCGAGGTCAAGCATAAATATCGTCATATATCTGATAAGAAGATCAAAATAGATTTTTTTCTTATCCCTATAGAAAAAAAAGAAATAAAGCTTAAAGTAATTCTCGTCATAATTCATTCTCGTTACATATAGAGTATGAATTACGCAAGTTTTCGTCGAGTAAATCTCCTAGAACCAACCCCGTTTTGAAAATAACGCTCCCCATTTATATAAAATTCCTCGCAACAAATTTCTAATTAAGCCGTACTACGTCCAACCTCGCCTACGCGTATGTGTAGACAGGTAATTAAGTCCGATATATGACCCAACGTAAATAAAAACCATTTAAGTTTTATATCCATTTCAGTTCCAACCCCTTTTGTTAATAATATATTTTTAAAAATTTTAAAGTTGAGATAAAAGCGATCGTTTTTTTTGGATGTGTTTACAAATGGGATATTAAATGGTGTCTTAAACGACCCTCTCACCAATAAAACGAGGAAGGGTAGTTGACCAGCATCGTCCATTAATCGGACGGCAATTAAGCAGGCCGAAGCCGAACGGGGTGGTGCTTCGACCCCAATATCCCCAGCAATAATTTACGGAGATTAATCATAAGTTCAATTTTATCTACCGGACGCACACGCCGGGCTCGCGGCCCTACCGGGGGGATTAAAAACTACCCCCTCATAAATCGCGACGTGAACACCCAACCAAATTCGCGCCAGTTTTTCGTGTTTTTTAATACACTTTCGAGCTCAATCACGAAAAAAAAAACTCAAAATTATAGTTAACTTTAACTTTAAAGATTTATGATTTTTTTGTATTGAATAGAAAAGTTTTAGTTACGCTTTGTTTCGGTAACATTTTTTTTGTGGGTTTAAAAAAAAAACTATTGTTCGGTAAAAAAAAGATTCTAAAGAAGAAAAAAAAAACGGTCGGCGAAGAACGGTATTTCCTTTAACAACAAAGTTCGGCATTCAGAAAACTTCTCTGGATGCCAACGCTCTCTCCTAATTGCTCTTTTTTTTTGGGTTCCTCGAGCTTTATTTATGACCACTTCTAAGCGAGCTCGAACTGATTTACACGAGTTCTTTTCAGTAGTCGTCAAAGCAAACTATTTAGATTTAGGTGGATTTAGATTTAAACCACGGAAAAAATGTGGTAATTTATAAACGAGATAAATAAATATGTAATAAATAGAATATTAAAGGATGGTAAATAACGAATAAGAGAAAGTAATAATTTCCTGTTTGAAAATATAAATTATATTCTCCCCACCTCGTTTTAATAGTTTGGAGACAACGGTGACAGTTTTTAAATTAAATTTTTATCAACTCCGAACCACGCACCTGCTGCTCGCGTAATCAGCAGAGCGAAGCGGAATTTAATATTTAAATTGACTTTTCGGGAAGGTGAGCGGTCGCCGCGTAAATTTCACCCAAAAAGGAAATAATTTATGTTTTCCCTCCACGCTCATAAGAAACGATTTATGCCGCTCTACCAAATTAACTCACAAAATTAAGTTATTAAGATACAAAATTATTTTTTATCTAATTTAAAAAAAAACTTTGTAACTCTCACGAGATTGCGTTTAAAACTTTGCTTTTAGTATCCATCATCATAAGTTATTAAGGACGGTGTGTTATTATTCGTAATGTTCTGGTAAAACCCCCGACTAGATGGGATTAATAAATAAGTGTCGCGCGCGCTCCGTTACGCGCGGATACGTTGTGCGCTTTAATTATAAATTTAAAAAATTAACTTACATTTTAATCCTTTTAAACGTAATAATTTTTTTAAACAATCAAAATAAACGAACAAAAACATCACAAAATAATGCACTAATCACCAAACTTTGTAATATAAAAAAAAAAAACTTTCAGGCACGCTTCACAATAACGCGTATAACTTTTTTCAAAGTCGCCCGGGGAATTGCTTTTTGTTTCTCGGAGTGTTTGTATCCACACTAACAAACTAGTAAGTAATTCGAAACCGTTCGAGTTTTGTTTCTCTCCTCTAAGCCCGAACGATTTAAGAGGGAGAGAGGGGAGACAGTCCGAGAGGGCCAAACAAAGGAGGAAGGGGAAAACCAGCGGCATCGACCAATCAGTGAAGGGATTTTGGAAACTTTTGTGGACGCTAATCGCGGGGTCCTTTGAAATGGGGATCCTCGTAAATCATGATGGCTTCCGTATCTTTCTACCCTTGAGCTTTTTTCCCCCTCCAAAAACACTTTAGACAATTTGAACTTTAAATCTTTTTTTATGCAATGTTAACACATCATCAAATATTTTTGTTGACATAATTAAGTCAAAAAAAATTTTTTTTTGAAATGTTAAATATATAATGAATAATAATTGTGTATCTATCCCAAACATGCTTTAAGAAATAACATCGTCTGAGAAATAAAAGAGACTGAGGGCGCTTTCGCGAAATACAGACGTGCTCTCAGCGGTTTGATAAGGGTCGGTGTCATGCTTCGGCCCATGGAAGATTTATTGCCCGCTGAGCCTCGAGTGGTTTCGAAGCGGTTTATTAAACTTTTTGTGATGCAAATCGCGGAATCACTGACGCAGCACCGTTCTTCTCTTAGCGTCTTTCCCGTAAAACCCTTTTTAAAAATCACAACTTAAATTCACACGCACCCTAATTTTGATTAGTCTCTTCTTACTTCTATATTTTCAAAATTACTATAATAGCATCTTTCAGTGTGAGCGTGGTAAATTTAAAATTGGATGGAAGTACTTTAACGTTATTAAAGTCGTGGTAACATGCGATGTTTAGTTTTTTGATTAAGTTATTTCGAGAACATTAATTTCGTGATAAGGAAAAAATTTTTTTCGAGGGTTGGATGAGAAAGACAAAAAAGAAGTAAATAAAAATGGGGTGGTTAATGAAAACACTACCCTCGTAGTAACGAATAGGAAATAATTGCAAATGCTACCCTTGATTTACGTTCGGCGTGCATTAAGAGGAAAAGAAATAACTCCATCGGTATAAGTGGAACCCCCAGCGGCAATAAGGCTGATTGCATCGGCGACAAGTGGCTATTTAAGCATTCGCGAGCTATTCCGATAGTTGGATATGGTTCCTTTGGGGCTCATGAATTTTTCCTTCTTATTCGGGGTACTAGTATTAGATTGGCGAAGAAAGTAAATAACTAAGATAAAAAAGATGCTCGTCCTTTTTTAACGTTTAAGATATTTTAATTTAGAACGGAGAGCTTTTCCCGGTGTAACAACAAACCGTGACTAACAAACAAAAACAAACGCGTTCTGCCCGGCGATCAGCGCGTTCCTTGATCGATCGTGCATCACCCAACTAACGAATAGAAGGAGCGGTTTTGATCTGGTTCCAGAAAATAATTAGGTGTATGTTATGGGACTCGGAGAGATTTATGGCATCTGGGCCTCTGGTGAGACTTGCCCCCTATTAATCTCAGACTATTTTAGGCATTTCGAAGATTTCATCCAATTAAAGTCAAAAAAACTTTTTCAATGTTATATCGATTATTATCTAAATATTTATAATTATCTCAATACGTACTACATAAATTATATAAATTATTCCTTTATATATATATAAATTTTCATCACTCATTCCGACACTCCCTAAAATTCTCTGATCCTGGGTCTTACCCATGTCACAAAAAGAAGGCTAAATTCTCCCACTCATGTCTAAACTTCTGCCTCATCAACCAACACTTCTCCGAAGATTAAAAATCATCCGTTATAATTTGCATTCCCAAGAAAGAATTATCACTATCTTCCTGTAATTGGCAAGATCTTGGAAAGTCACATCAAAAAAAAGCTTTTGGAAGCTGTCTTTAACAAAATACCGAATCCTTCAACGGAAATAACTTCCACGCTCTGGTAATGCTGATTTCCAACTTCCAAGTGACACGCTTCCAAAAACGCTATTCTGCGGCAGTGTTCCTGGATATCCATAAAGCATAAAGCAATTGAATATCACACCTTAACCTACTTAACCAATTCCTTTCCCCAATTCCTGAGTAATAAGATTAAAAAAATACTTCTCCAGCAAATTCTCCCCGATACTCTGCAACTTGTTTAGCTACGATATCTACAATCCAAATTCAGATATCTTTGATCTGGATTTATACGTATCCACGGTCCAAAGATTACAGGCGCTGAATCCACAGAAATTTTTCAAAACCCAATTTCTCCTTCTCCCACCTAATAGATAATACAGCATGATGATTCTGGATGATCAACATTTTCAACATTTTTGTTTATTTACCATATACAGGGCTTCCCAACACTCCCGGGACGGAGCTATAAGTTTTGAACGAGTGAAGAAAAAAATTTGAAAATTTGGGAATCACTCAAGAGTCATAAAAACTACATTATTAAATAGTTTAGAACGTCCATGATACATTTTTAAATAAAAAGTTTTATCTTATTTTAAAGGTAATGAAAAAAGAAACAACCCCATAAACCAAAACCTATCTTAATTCTTTCAAGGATTATGAGGGATTGACTACCAAATGGGAAAATAAAATGTTTTCATGTTTTTTCGCACGTTTATTACGATTTTTGTAACAAATGTTCAAATTGTCGACATTCTTCGATCTCGCAATGACCCAAACGCGCATAAATGGAATTTTGAACCATCAGGAGCATATACCTAGTGATATTGGTGGTTTCTTCAAGTATGCGATTTTCCAAATCATTTATTGATTCTGGTTTTGTTGCATACACTCTACTTTTTAGAAACCCCCACTCAATTTCACCTCTTCTACCAATCCAACGGTTTGGAAAGAGGAGCACCATCTTGTTGGAACCACTTATTGTCAATACCATCAGGGCATACGGCACATACACTTGAAACTACTTGATTTTATAACAGTTGCAATTATCTGTCTCCTTCCAAATTTCCATTAATAAAAAATGGACCAATTACATTCTCTCCCATAATACAAGCCCATACATTAATTTTCTGCAGTCTCTGAGTATGATCTTCTCTTATTAAAAGTAGATTTTCGTCACTCCAATACCAACAATTGTGCCTATTAACCTTAACATGCAAGTAACAAGTAGCTTCATCAGAGAAAACAACATTCAAAAGAAAATTTCTGTTAACATCACATTTTTCCAGTACAATTTCACAGAATTCCAACCATATTTTGAAATCACCTTCGTGCAATTCCTGAACTAATAGGGGAAATAGTTATATCTTTTCAAAATTCTGTGGACTGAACTTTTACCAATTTCATGTACCTGAGACCCTTTTAATAAGGAACTTGAAGGTTCTTCAATAAAAAACAGTAACACTTCTTCGGTTTTTTCTAGAGTTGTTGCAGATTTCGGTCTACCAGTTCTCGGAAGATCTTTCACAGTCGTTGATGAAAAAAATCATTGAAGACTTCATCGTAAGATCTTGTCTCTAGTACTTCTTCTTTATTTATTTTATTAGTTATAACGTTTGGTAAAAACAGCTGCAAAAATTTCAACTAAGGTACTTGAATCCATTGTTTTTTTCATATCAAGTAAAAGTTTTCCTTCTTTATAGCATATTCCAGCAAGGAACTTGCTTGGTATTTAAATGACAGTGCATATCTACTAGCAGACCAACCTTTGTTTGCATCTCAGAAATTTTGTTTCCACTTTGGCTATTCCGATTGCAAAGTAAATTTAATCATCATGGATTTATACCAATCTAGATAAGATTTTTCAAGAAATAGTCTGAATATTTCACATCTTTCACATTTTTTTTTCAAAAATTTCCGTTCATTGATAAGCATTTATATTTTTTTCCATCACACTTCTGTAATACAAATCTTTCAGCCAATTTTCTTATATTTTGTTTTTCTTTTCATTTTGCTCAATCAATTTTTCTAAAATTTTTATAACACACTGAGAGAAATGGATTGTACTATGCACTAAAAATATAATGAATATAATACAACATTAGCAGTATTATGTATACATGCAGCAATTCCTGCATGTATACAATGAATTGCTGCATGTATAATATTTTTTCTATAATACGATTTGTACAATCTATTTCTTTCAGTGCAGGATCTTCTAAATTAGTTGTATTTGCAGCAAGAGGTTCTTCTTCTTGATTTGTTCCTTCTAAATATTGATTTTCAAAAACCATATGTTCCGCTTCATCAAATGAATCAGAAATATATGTCTCTGATTTGATACATTTTTTTAATGTGTTCTTAATATTTGCAAATGCTTTTGTATTACTAATTTCTTTATGAAGTATTGCTTCCTGTAAGTTTTCAGGCACCAAGAAAGTTTTGATTGAGGTGATGGCGATATGATATATAGCAGATTTATTTCTCATCGAGCCATCTTAGGTAATCTTCAGGCTTTTTCTTGGCATTTTGAAATTATTATTTTGATTATAACTTTGAAATTCTTTTAATAATTAATTAATTTAATTAAATTTAATAAATGAAGAAAAGTTGAGAAAGTTTAGAAACATGGTATTAATAAAACTATACTAGATTTCCAAATTAAACCGTGTGAGACCTCTTCTCCCACTGCTGACATTAGGAAGCGAAAACTTCCTGGTGACTTACACGAATAGTTTCTGTGGAACGAGAGCGTGTGCGCCAAGTTTACGGGCCGCAATAATTAAGTAGGGGAATTTTGAGATGTGCGCCGGCACAATTTGCGGTAACAATTCATTCTGATTTGAATACATGCCCAGTAAACTACACGAAGCTCCGCTGAAACCGACTGAAACGCGTTACACCAACTGGATATATGACCACATTTCTTCCCCTTACTTATTTTACTGCAAACATCTTTAAAATTAAGACAAACTATGTACTCAAGTGATCTAGGAAAATCATAAATTAGCTTTTTTTGGTAAACATTAAGTCAAGTTCGGTGAGGAAGCCGTTTTCGAATTCTTTTCGCGTTATTATCCGTTTAAAATCGTGTCGCAGCCGCCGTAAATGCCCGTATTATGCGGGGCTGGTTCTTTTTTATTTGGTCGCTTTTCGCGATATCCAGAGCCGTATTCACCTCGACGGGCTCGGTAGGTCGTTATGCAAATGCTCGCATGATACGCCGCGGGAAAATAACTCTTGAGCGAGGGCGGTTCGTGGGGGTTGGGAAATTGCAACCTGCCCTCGGACCGCCCGTAATTACCGGAAAACACTCCAGCCTGATTGAGAAATCAATCTGTCGTAATAATAGCCACGCCGAGTACGGACCTGTATAGTATGCAATTTTAAGCGGTTCATTTACACCAATTTGATTTGATTATTAAGGATTCTTAAATAAATCGATTTAATCAATATTGATATTGAGTTGGGCTAAAACAAATTGTGGTTGAATCGATAGGAAAATTTTACGCCGGGGTAGTTTGTTAATTACCATAAATGTGGAATAGCCATAAATCGTCCTGGTTCGGGGCTGAATTCCGTGGGGAGAATTGCACTTCTCACCTAATAGAAATTTATCGCTCTGAGTTGATTACCTCGCCAAGATGAATCGATCTTCCCGTACAATTTCACGATAATAAAAAAAAAATCTTATTCTTAGTCTTCTTAAATCAGTGTCGCGGATGGATCGTCCCTGCTTATAGTTCGAAGGCGATTATTATAGATTTATAGGGGGTTATTTTTTCGGTAGCTAGCCGGGACGTGACTACACAGTGTAAAAAGGACAATAAATCGCTAGATAAAATATCGTCAAATTTTCAGCAGCGATAAATCTGAAAGTTTTAGCCAGGGCCTAGGCGCCGTCCGACGTCGCAGGAATTTATGGCGGAGCAGAAGGCGTTCCGAGGCTACACTTCCTGCATCCACCTGAATTAAACATCGATGATTTATTCCTGGAAAAGGCGCCCCTCAAACTCCCCCAACCCCCAACAATCTCCAAAGCTTGATATATCACCTTATTTATTTTTTGTTCAAACCACAACAAACAATTCCAAATACAGAACATTTTTTAATTTGCACACATGCTTCAACGAAGATTCAACACTTTGAAATAGCTAGTGCATTCCCAAAATTATTAAATTTAACAAAGAATAGTGTTGTAACTAGGAAACTAGAAAAAATGACCAACAATATAACCCAACAAACATAATTCGTAGATTTAATCTCAAAAAGATTAAAGTCGATGTTTTCATCACCAAAAACGATTATAACTCTGAAATCGGAAACAATGGAAGAATTTGTTATTAACAAAAAATATTGTTTATTGATCCAGCATGTATAATTCATAAACTGTTTCAATCCATTATGGATTAATGGCAACCTAAACCACTCTGAATCATAAAATGCTTAAATATGAGGTTTTCATCATCAAATACTTACAACTCTGAAATCGGAAACAATGGATGAATTTGTTGATAATAAAAAACATTGTTTATTAACCCAGCAAGTATAATTCATAAACGGTTCCAATCCATTATGAATTAATGGCAACCTAAACCACTCTGAATCTTAAAATGCTTAAATATGACATTTTCATCATCAAAAACGATTATAACTCTGAAATCGAAAACAATACAAGAATTTGTTTTTAATAAAAAACATTGTTTATTAACCCAGCAAGTATAATTGATAAACGGTTTCAATCCATTATAGATTAATGACAATTTAAACCTCTCTGAAACTTAAAATGCTTAAATATGACGTTTTCATCATCAAATATGATTATAATTCTGAAATCGGAAACAATAGAAGAATTTGTTATTAACAAAAAATATTGCTTATTAACCCAGAAAATATAATTCATAAATTGTTTCAGGTCATTATGGATTAATGGCAATTTAAACTGCTCTGAATCTTAAAATGCTTAAATATGTCATTTTTAACAAGGTCCGTTATATTGAGGTTTTTACGATTTTTCAAATGAAATCTCAATGAGATATTATATAAATAGATGTTGTATTGCGATATCTTTACCACGTGTGAAGGTTGTCACCTTAAGAAGTTGAATTTCTTTGAAAGCTGGGAGAGAAGGCTGTTTAAGAGGAGAAACACGACGTCTATTACATAACGTTTCTTGGTAGGAAACGTGTGGTCGAGAAACGGCGCGGGGCGCCGCGACGTCGGTAACAAAGGAATGCGACCCGATAGGCCATTGTTACCCGGCTACGGCACAATTAAGCGACTTGATTTATATCTCCTGCTGCCGCTCACTGTGTCAACCGGCTGATTGCGGCAGTTGGCCTGATCGTGGTCGACGTAACCTCCTCCTCCTCTTCTTTCTCTACTACCACGACAACAAACCACGACCTCCAAGAAAGTTCAAGAAGACAAAAATTCAATTTTAATTTCATAAATAAATAAATTTAGTTAATTAAAATATGTTATTGATAAAATCAATGGAATATATTTTGATAAAAATAGTGAAAATGTTAAGTTTAGAAAAGGATACAAAGTTGAGAGCCTGCTGCGTGAGTGTTGTGACCTTGCGAAACGGTGGCACATGCTCCACGAGAAACCGACCAACCGGTCGGAGCTCTTTTCGATTAAATGCGGATGTCGCGCGCGAAAACTGGTCAAGGTCTGCTCGAAGTGAGTCGTTGGAAATCCATTCGTTTTGTGACCGTATACGAATTGACTTAATACTTATACACTTAATACACAAATACGCAATATAAATTTGGATATTACGATATCGGCACGTTATTAATCCAAGAAAATGGATGGGGAGAAATGAAATTTAATATAAGAACTTGCGTGCTTCCCTGTTTTCCAATTACATCACCCCCTCTCGATTACGTGACATTTTCTTCGGTACCCCGCAAATAACCCAGGAGAAGAGCAGTAAATTTCCTTGTCGCTCGGCGTCTAAGAGTATTTGTCGAGAAGGCACCTTTCCAAGATTACCAACATCCGGTGGTCACAAACGACCGTGATATTAAGGCCGTTTGATGTTATTAAAGTTCTCCTACGATCAATGCCAAAAATCTCATCATGGAAATCCCATGACTATGAAACTAACCATTTTGAGAGACAAGATCTTTTAAATAAAACAATCGGTAATTTAGGAACGTCGCATATTACAACGGCACGCAGATGTTGCAAGAGGGTTGAACGCACCCCTACGAAACGGGGAATATAACCCTTTTGCGAACCCACCCCTGGAGTTGGAACCCAACCCAACGTTCTGATTGCTTACACATTATGCATGTCGCGTGTATTGTGGAGGGCACAATGGCGTCCGCCATCCGTGTTTTTAGGGCGAAACTAATCGGATGTGTCAGAAGATATCAAAAGGTAACAACAAAAAGGTAACAACAAAAATGTATCACAAATACCTAATGAATCGTAAAAAAATTAAAAAAGAAGTATACGATATAGGGAGTAGTATAGGGACATCGTCTCGTCCGGGAGCTCCTAAGGGAGCGTAGCAACTGCTCCCGAAACTCACCCTCCCTTCTTGTCCCCACCCACCCCCCGGTGCCGACGACCGGCCCATATATCACCGAAGATTTACGACCCTAGATACGACAGCGAAATTGCAAGAATGGCGGGGTAATCTATCTTTGTTGGGACGACGGTGGTGGTGGTGGGGGTGCTCCACCCTCGGAAAAATAAGATAAAACCCCCTTGGAATTCGTCTTTTCGTAGCCGAAAATATAAATGTCTCTCTTTCGATATCATAGGATCGTTCGAGATATGACGATATGAAAATGGAGTTAAGAATTATATTTTATTGTTTTTAATGTTTTTTTTTTGGGTGCACTAACTCCATTGCTGCCTCCACCCAACTGCAATAACTCTTTGTGGCCGGGATAGGGCTGCATACCGAGAGCTCGCAGCGAACTTTAGATTGTATAAAGTACAACCCCCGGTACAAAGAAAGCCCTAATGCAAAATCGATGGAGCACCATTACCGCGCGCCCTCCACGCTCCGTAAATCAGGGTCGCAACGTTAAGACACGAACAAATCAAAAAATCCCTCAAAAACCGTAATTAAGAACTAAAATCCAAAAAATAATTACCCTTAACGCTTAGTAGATGAAGTTCTTACCTAAAACAAAAAGAAAACAATCGTTATTTCTTAATTTAGGCATTAGTAGTAAGTATTAGTAGTAATTTATTAGTAGTGTGGTGTAATTTCGAATGAAATAAATAATACCCGATTTGGTGATTAGATTTTGCGTAAACGAACCGCGAGTTCGAAAATCCATCCTAATTTTGGATAATTATCGATGCGCCGCCGTTCCAAGTCAATTCGCACGCGCGTCGCTTATTGAATTACAGCGCGAAAACGCCGGATTTTCAGGTGTGTGTGTTGGTGCGCAACGAATTTAGTGCGCGCCGTCGACGCCACCCTCCGAAACCCACCCCTTTGGCCACTCTGGCCGCGTATTTATAAGCGCTCGAAATCGTACTCGCGTACATAATGAACAATGTGTGTACTATGCGAAACAAAAGCCATAAATTAAATTAACGCTAAATTAAATTTTATAATCAAACATCGCTGATTTACCGACCGACGTTTCAACGCACCCACACCATCCCCCACGACATATTCAAATAAAAATACCAATGAATTAACTAAAAAAATAAAATCAAAATTTGTGTAAAACAAACGAAATTTACTCAAATTAAATGGAATTATCTTAAACGAAACTTTATGGGTGCCAAAAACTTTATTCTAACTTGAGTTTATATTAATTTTAAAAATTTGCAGAAAATCGGATGATAAGAAAATATATAATAAGCTTTTTAACAAAAATTATATATTAATATATTTGATTTTGGAAAAATTGTGGAAATTCGCATCCTTGAATACTGTTTTTGAAATTTTGACAAAGCACCAATAAAGGTGTAAGCTATTTTGAAAAATCTCATTTAGTTTTTGAGATATAAATTTATGAAAGTATCAATTTTTTAAATAACGTGTTTTTTGCAAAAAAACAGGCAATAATATTTTTTATGACAAGAAAAATGGCAAGTGTTGTACCATTTTGGAAACTTGACTAAACAGGTCATCTTTTAAAATTACTTGCCAATGGTATTGTACTACTCCTTTTTTTAGAAATCGTATGTCAAACTTGATAGGCATAAATTCTTTCAACCTTAACTCAATCCAATTAATATATTTTTTTGCAAAACTAACGATTTTTGTTGTTTGATTTGTGACTTCTACTTCTCTATATGATGTACAGGGTGTCCAAATTTCGATGGGTTTGCAGGGTATCTCAGTTATTATGAAAGGTAGAAAGTTGCGGCTTTCGCGAACCTGAGCTACTTTTTTGTGAAACTTACAATGGTGCAAACCAAATTTTCATAGCCCTCTTCGTTTATACAGGGAGTGTTTCAAAATTTACGATTTTCAGACACCCCTGTATGTCGGCTANTGTTTATTAACCCAGCAAGTATAATTGATAAACGGTTTCAATCCATTATAGATTAATGACAATTTAAACCGCTCTGAATCTTAAAATGCTTAAATATGACGGTTTCATCATCAAATATGATTATAATTCTGATATCGGAAACAATAGAAGAATTTGTTATTAACAAAAAATATTGCTTATTAACCCAGAAAATATAATTCATAAATTATTTCACTTCATTATGGATTAATGACAATTGAAACCGCTCTGAATCGTAAAATGCTTAAATATTACGTTTTCATCATTAAAAATGATTATAACTCTGAAATCGGAAACAATGGAAGAATTTGTTATTAACAAAAAATAATGTTTATTGATCCAGCAAGTATAATTCATAAACTGTTTTAATCCACTATGTATTAATGCAAATTTAAACTTCTCTGAATCTTAAAATGCTTAAATATGACGTTTTCATCATCAAATATGATTATAATTCTGAAATTGGAAACAATAGAAGAATTTGTTATAAACAAAAAATATTGTTTATTAACCCAGAAAATATAATTCATAAATTGTTTCAGTTCATTATGGATTAATGACAATTGAAACCGCTCTGAATCTTAAAATGCTTAAATATTACGTTTTCATCATTAAAAACGATTATAACTCTGAAATCGGAAACAATAGAAGAATTTGTTATTAACAAAAAATATTGTTTATTAACCCAGACAATATAATTCATAAATTGTTTCAGGTCATTATGGATTAATGGCAATTTAAACCCCTCTGAATCTTAGAATGCTTAAATATGACATTTTCATCATTAAAAACGATTACAACTCTGAAATCGGAAACAATGGAAGAATTTGTTATTAACAAAAAATAATGTTTATTGATCCACCAAGTATAATTCATAAACTGTTTCAATCCACAATGNGCAGAAAAACAGGCAATAATATTTTTTATGACAAGAAAAATGGCAAGTGTTGTACCATTTTGGAAACTTGACTAAACAGGCTATCTTTTAAAATTACAAGGGTATTGTACTACTCCTTTTTTTGGAAATCGTGTGTCAAACTTGATAGGCATAAATTCTTTCAACCTTAACTCAATCAAATTAATATATTTTTTTGCAAAACTAACGATTTGTGACTTCTACTTCTCTATATGATGTACAGAACCGATTTTTAACGTTTTCAAAAATATGTCTATTACCACTTAGCTAAGAGACATGTAATTTTTTTCTCATTTTTACCAGAACAGGTATGGGTTGGCCTCTCACCCGGTGCTCGCTTGGCGTTGAGTTTCGGGACACCCTGTATAATATTAATATATTTGATTTTGAAAAAATTCTGGAAAATCGCATCCTGGAATACTGTTTATGAGATTTTGACAAATTACCAATAAAGGTGTAAGCTATTCAATAAAAACATCCGTTTTCAAAAATCTCTTTTAGTTTTTGGGATATGAATTTATGAAATTAATCGAATTTTTTAACTAATACTAAGATCTTAAATTTATGTTGGTTTTTGTTTAAAAATTTGCAGAAAATCGAATGCTAAGAAAATATATAATAAGCTTTTTAACAAAAATTATATATTAATATATTTGATTTTGGAAAAATTGTGGAAAATCGTATCCTTGAACACTGTTTTTGAAATTTTGACAAATCACCAATAAAGATAAGCTATTCAATAAAAACATCCGCTTTGAAAAATCTCGTTTAGTTTTTGAGATATAAATATTTGAAGTTAATCAAATTTTTTAACTAATACTTCTAATCGAATGCTAAGAAAATATATAAATAATAATAATAACAGAAATTTCTATATATCTCTTTCTGACATTTTTGATTTCACTACAATAGCTTACAACTATTACTATTACTTGAGGCAAAAACTTTGATCAATAAAAAGTATCATTTATTTTTAAGTTGTCACTATTTATTTTCAATCGGATAAGTTCAAAATTAACCATTATTTAGAACATTTAGGTTGGTTATAACTAAAAATTGAAACCGCAGGGAAAAAAGTTTTGTTATTAAGTAATATTCCCCAAATCATATTTTATCATCACCTCTAATGTATTGTTAATTGTTTCCAACCTATGAGATAGAAATCGCTATGTTTCATTTTTGACGTTTCAGCACTAATGTTATACATAGGTTATAACTCAGGATCTATTAATGGGGGTAAAAAGTTTGATGAATAAAAAGCTTTGAAAAATATGCCCAAAAACATTTTCCATTAATATTTTTTACCTACACCTAATTATTTTCTATCGAATCAATTACAGTCTCAAAAATCACTATTTTCTCAATTTGACCATTAAGGTAGGTTATATCTCAAAATCTAAAACACATAGAAAAAAATTTTCTTATTAAGAAATGTTAGTAAATATTCCCCAAACCATATTCTAACATCGATTCTAATTTATAGTTAATTATTTCCAAATTAAGAGATAGAAATCGCTGTTTCATTTTTGACGTTTCAGCACTAATGCTGTAAGTTAGGATCTATTAATGGGGGTAAAAAGTTTGATTAATAAAAAACTTTGAAAAATATGCCCAAAAACATTTTCCATTAATATTTTTTACCTACACCTAATTATTTTCTATCGAATCAATTATAGTCTCAAAAATCACTATTTTATCAATTTGGCTATTAAAGTAGGTTATATCTCAAAATCTAAAACACATAGAAAAAAGTTTTGTTATTAAGAAATGTTCGTAAATATTCCCCAAATCATGTTCTAACATCGATTCTAATTTATAGTTAATTGTTTTCAAATTAAGAGATAAAAATCGCTGTGTTTCATTTTTGACCTTTCAGCACTAATGCTATAGGTTATAACTCAGGATCTATTAATGGGGGTAAAAAGTTTGATGAATAAAAAACTTTGAAAAATATCCCCAAAAACATTTTCCATTAATATTTTTTACCTACACCTAATTATTTTCTATCGAAGCAATTATAGTCTCAAAAATCATTATTTTATTAATTTTGCTATTAAAGTAGGTTATATCTCAAAATTTAAAACACATAGAAAAAAGTTTTCTTATAAAGAAATATTCGTAAATATTCCCCAAACCATATTCTAACATCGATTCTAATTTATAGTTAATTGTTTTCAAATTAAGAGATAAAAATCGCTGTTTCATTTTTGACGTTTCAGCACTAATGCTATAAGTTAGGATCTATTAATGGGGGTAAAAAGTTTGATTAATAAAAAACTTTGAAAAATATCCCCAAAAACATTTTCCATTAATATTTTTTACCTACACCTAATTATTTTCTACCGAATCAATTATAGTCTCAAAAATATTAAGGTAGGTTATATCTCAAAATCTAAAACACATAGAAAAACGTTTTGTTATTAAAAAATGTTCGTAAATATTCCCCAAACCATATTCTAACATCGATTCTAATTTATAGTTAATTGTTTTCAAATTAAGAGATAGAAATCGCTATGTTTGATTTTTGACGTTTCAGCACTAATGCTATAGGTTATAACTCAGGATCTATTAATGGGGGTAAACAGTTTGATGAATAAAAATATGCCCAAAAACATTTTCCATTAATATTTTTTACCTACATCTAATTATTTTCAATCGAATCAATTATAGTCTTAAAAAACACTATTTTATCAATTTGAGCATTAAGGTAGGTTATATCTCAAAATTTAAAACACATAGAAAAAAGTTTTGTTATTAAGAAATGTTCGTAAATATTCCCCAAACCATATTCTAACATCGATTCTAATTTATAGTTAATTGTTTTCAAATTAAGAGATAAAATCGCTGTTTAATTTTTGACGTTTTCACCAATAATGTAATCTTAAATTTTTGGCTTGTTCAAAATTCTTAAACTTTTCACACATGGTTATGAGAAGCTTACTACTTGCTTTAATATGGTATAAAAAAACCCAACCGGTTTCATCCATTATGATATCTTCAGGAATAAAATAAATTTTTTAATGTTCGATTACTTTTTTGGTTTAGTTCTCAATGATTTATTCTGTAAACAAATAAAGGAGAAGATTTATAATGCCGGTGTGTTTGACATTGATTGAATATTCATGATAAAAGACAATCAATCACCTCCTAGAAAACGATGTGTTCCGATCGCGTCAAGATATCCCCCCCTTAGAGATAACTGGGCGTTTTTACGGCAATTTGAGTACGTTTTCTGCACCCTAATGAGATACGGGTAGACTGTAGTATGGAAAAACCTCCAGTCTATAAGCTTGCACGTCGCATAGAGGCTGTAAAACGTCTGCCAGAACTTCCTTGTTTGGCGCCCACGCATCGTAGTCGCATCATCGGATGCATCGCAATGAGTTAAGAAGTGCGTGTGTCATCTAATGTGTTCGGTTCCATTTATGGGTCAGATTAGAATTAATCAGGAAATTTGTAATCAAATAATAAATTATTTATTGAGCGAGTCCGATTCAATCGTAAACACAACATGAAGTTATGATGTTATGAAATTTTTATGAAACACGAAAGATAAAAGGAAAAAAACCGTTTTTACGTCAAGATTTCGCGACGGAAATTATCGTTCCGTGACGGAATTATTGCCGGCCGCGACTGAACAGATCTGAAATTCTGAATTCGAATTTGAAAGTCCGCGCAAAAACGGCCCGGATCGGACGTATTCATTTGTCGGCGGATCTCGTCTCTAAAAAGGGGGCGAATCGAATCTCGTCCGACAAAGGTATACCGTGATAAAAAGTGGACCGTGCCCGAGAGAAGGCAGAGGATGGCGGCGCGGCATCAGCGCCACCGCGACGATCCCGCGGAGAAAAATCGCAATCCGACTTTCGCATCAATCAATGTTCGCTGTCACTCCATCCCAAAACAAAGCCATGTCCTCGTATAATTGAACTCCATACATCATCATGCGGCGACTGCAAATTCTATAATATACCCCCCTAAATCGTGTTACGCGTGCGCCATCTGAATTTGAATGTACTAAACGGCTCAATTGTTCTGAAACGTTCAAGATGTCTAAATACCTACCCTTTAGATTGATTTATTACTATAAACTAAATCAAATTTGTTTCAATTTATTATTTATATGCAAGTATGCAACCAAATACGCAAATCGCGTATTGCAATACCAATACTGTGATATTGGTTGCATACTTGCAATGATGACGTCGAGTACGATAATTAATTAACACACTGTATATGTTAATACGTAGCGTTTCTTCAGAAGAAGGTTGCCGAAACGTTATTAACTTAAAAGTTTCGTCTAGTGTTAGTGTTTATATTATATATTACTTTCAGTATCAAAAATATCATTTTTTTATCTAATCATAATTGTAAAACTGATTTGAAAAGTCAAAGTTGATAGGTCATAGGTTACATTCCGCTTGTACACGATAAAAGGCCGTCCTACTCGGAGTGTCGATGAAGACATAAAATTAGAAAACTGCCATTTGCCCGGTTCTCCCGTTCAATGTGTATGTATGTGTCAACCACGACCAATCGATAATTTCTATAAAGGGTTAGCGTGCAAAATATCGTTGGGCGTACCGTGACATGGTAATTTCTTTTACGCCATCGTTGTTCCCCCGTCGTCGTCGTCGGCAACTTTAGATCAAGTTTTTCTACCTGTTTCGTTTTATTTTTAGGCGGGGATTGATCCAATGCAAAATTATTCATCGGCCGATTAAGTAATTTTAGCATGGAACACCGTCGGGTTATTCATAATTTATGAGAGACAAACGGTCAATTATGCCCCTTACGAAATGAAAGATTAAAATTATTTTTTCAACACCCTGTATATTCAGTTTCGATACTTCGCTGATAAAATCAATTTAGTCGTTGGGAATTGTGTTTGAAATTTAGAGAGGCTGCGTGTATCAGGACACACTTCGCGACAAAATTAAATTATAATAAATTACGATCCGAAGCGAACCAGCACCGAGAATGCTTTCCGTGGTGGCTTTCGTTTCTCTCTCTCTATATATATATATACAGTAGGCGCTACCCGTAATCAATGTACCGACTAATCTGAACATGCCCTTCCAAGATTTATGGACTGGCGATCCGATTCGACTGGAAACTGTACTGTATCGGCGGTTACACTCTCCCAACATACAATTGACACCAAACTGTATTAAGCACGGTATTAAAGTTGATGTTCTAACATTGGCAACAAGTACAAAAACTTATTAATAAATTCGTTTACGGTGTATTTCCGATGAAATCGTCGAAAGAAATGAGCCGGGGAGGACGACGCCGACACATTTGCATAGGAGAAAACGACGACGGGAAACGCGATAACTCGCTTATTAATTACAGTTATAGCGGCTCCGAGAGCAACTCTTCGATACGACTCGTTGCCTTGTTAATTTATGATCTGACGCCAAGGTCTCTTTCTCTCTAAAAGACGCCATACTAAATCTTCACCATGTTATGGCTGAGAACAGTTACAAAATGTTTTAAAACATTTAAATCTTGAAACACTCAAACATATTATACAAAATCACCATTATCAAAATAACAAAGTTACCCTAATTACATCTTTATAGATAAAGAGGTTACTGTATTCATTTGATATTTATTATAGAACAAAGTTAAGATGTTTTAGCTTCACAAATTGAAAAATCGGAGCAAAGGCCGAGGCGCTACCTCCTATTATTTCAAGGTCACTTCAAAATGTGATTCTTTCATAATCAGCAAAAATCATTGTCTTATTACACAATAGATGTTTCTATAACGAAGTCGAATTATGCCAAAGCTGTAAATATTTAATTGCATAACTTGCAAGATATAACGAAAATCATCAAATTTTCGATATCTATGAGTCAGAGAGCAAAAGTACAAGAGAGCAATATTGTTAAGAATAAAATTTGCTACAACTTTTATTACAAAAGTTTTCTTGTAATGTACTCCGATTCCTGAGTGCCACCATTAACACTTTGTAACACAAGGAAATTCATCAAATTTTCATATTTTTGCATTTTTATCGATATCTATCCATCTTAGAGCAAAAGTACAAGAGAGCAATATTGTTAAGAATAAAATTTGCTACAACTTTTATTACAAAAGTTTTCTTGTAATATACTCCGATTCCTGAGTGCCACCATTAACACTTTGTAACACAACGAAATTCATCAAATTTTCATATTTTTGCATTTTTATCGATATCTATCCATCTTAGAGCAAAAGTACAAGAGAGCAATATTGTTAAGAATAAAATTTGCTACAACTTTTATTACAAAAGTTTTCTTGTAATATACTCCGATTCCTGAGTGCCACCATTAACACTTTGTAACACAACGAAATTCATCAAATTTTCATATTTTTGCATTTTTATCGATATCTATCCATCTTAGAGCAAAAGTACAAGAGAGCAATATTGTTAAGAATAAAATTTGCTACAACTTTTATTACAAAAGTTTTCTTGTAATATACTCCGATTCCTGAGTGCCACCATTAACACTTTGTAACACAACGAAATTCATCAAATTTTCATATTTTTGCATTTTTATCGATATCTATCCATCTTAGAGCAAAAGTACAAGAGAGCAATATTGTTAAGAATAAAATTTGCTACAACTTTTATTACAAAAGTTTTCTTGTAATATACTCCGATTCCTGAGTGCCACCATTAACACTTTGTAACACAACGAAATTCATCAAATTTTCATATTTTTGCATTTTTATCGATATCTATCCATCTTAGAGCAAAAGTACAAGAGAGCAATATTGTTAAGAATAAAATTTGCTACAACTTTTATTACAAAAGTTTTCTTGTAATATACTCCGATTCCTGAGTGCCACCATTAACACTTTGTAACACAACGAAATTCATCAAATTTTCATATTTTTGCATTTTTATCGATATCTATCCATCTTAGAGCAAAAGTACAAGAGAGCAATATTGTTAAGAATAAAATTTGCTACAACTTTTATTACAAAAGTTTTCTTGTAATATACTCCGATTCCTGAGTGCCACCATTAACAGTTTGTAACACAACGAGATTCATCAAATTTTCATATTTTCGTATTTTTAACAATATCCATCCATCTTAGAGCAAAAGTGCAAGAGAGCAATATTGTTAAGAATAAAATTTGTTACAACTTTTATTGCAAAAGTTTTCTTGTAATATACTCCGATTCTTCAGTGCCACCATTAACAATTTATAAAACAACGAAATTCATCAAATTTTTGATGTTCATCAAAGAATGAAGCTAAGGTTGCTAGCTGCCGAGACGCTACAATCGAGACACGTAAAGATAACCAGCAATCGAGTATCTATCCACCGTGACCTTGACTACAATCTTAATTTCTTTGTATTAATTAAAATTTTAAAACACCGAAACAGTTTGATATTCTAAGAAAATAAGTTTGATGACCTCTTTCTTATCCAATTTTCTTCTTATCCATTTTAATAATTAATTAACAGCAACCCGGTTCGGTCGTAATTCGAAGCCGGGTGATGTATTTATTAATAATGATCATTTCGAACGGTGTGCGTTATATAAGCAGGTCTGGAACGAAGCCCACGGATACAAACGAAGAACCGATACGCACGCAACCAGAAACGGTTCTTCGTCTTCTTCTTCTTCGCCTCGGTAAGAGGTACGAAGACCGGTTTTGAGATCAGCGAGAAAAAGAAAACGTTTCGAACGAAGAACGAATCTCTTCTTCAATAGAGATAAAGAAAGATAGTGAATAAGGGAAGATGGAAAAAGAGAGGAGCAGACGGAAGAGGGGAAGAACCGATTGATCGGGTTAAGGTCTCAATAACTCAAGCGCACTTAGATATATTGTTCAAGCGATGAGGTCGTCTCAATGGACCATTCATTCTCAGTTTATAACATCTTTTTAATCCGATTTTTTTTCAAAATGATCCCTTGAGTTTACATGAAATAAATTTCTCAAATCTTTACTTCTATAGTTAATTTTAACCCATTTGACTGATGACGGTCATTTAGGTTGTGTAAATATTTCGTGTTACACCTAATCGAACCACTAATTGCTTTGACTATCCCACGGGAGGCGCGTCGTACATGCTTTGGTTTACATAAAAAGAATTTGGGTTGGGTTAATGAGAAATTGGGCAACGTTATAAACATAGGAACAAAGAAAAATAAAATTCCAAATTCCCCTTGGATTAAAAGTTTAAGTTTTTGGTTTAAATTTTAGTTTGCGTTGGCACGTGTCTAGAGAATACCGTGTTTTCTGTCCGTTTTGTTGAAAACGAATAAGAGACAGATTTCGTAAAGGAATCCCGACATGGACGTAATCGCGTAGGTGGAGCGTCGCAGATGTTGTTGGTTTTGTTAGCGTTTTATGCGTACCGTAACTTCTCACATAAATAAACGATTTTCGTTGCACGTCTTGTAAACTCTCTCTCTCTCTCTATACACTGTCTAGAATATAATATTTCACGTCTACGTCGTCTCCGTGGTATTTTCTTGTAAGAATTTATCGCTTTTTATTATGACAGAAAAAAGTTTATATCAAATTTATTATGCAAAGACAAAAACAAATTTTTGACATCACCTAGTCAAAGCCAAACCAAAATCAGCAAGGTTTTAAGTCTTCAAGTTTTCCCATCTGCACTACTTTATGAGAAATCGACTGCATGAGATAGGAATGTATACTTGGCTGCTTATCTTACTAACACTTAATAAGGAAAAGACGTTTGAGAGTGGCTAAACCAAATTTTCAGCTGATATGATACTGGAAAGCTGTACCAGGCTACTAAAGATGTTGGTCACAAAGTACTAAGAGCTCCAAGAATACCTCTTGAGCACACTAAAAATGCAAAAAACTGCCTTCAACATTAACCAAGATATTGCAAAATCTAATGCATTGAGGTGTTCCATAGACTTTTGTTTTGGACACTCTTTTTTTGTAATTGCAAGATCAAAAAATGTGTTCTATATTTATTTATTGATAAAAATGTTGCATTTAAGATGGTTAAACTGAGTTAGATATTGAAGTCTTTGGATATAAAACTTTAGCATAGCCGTTCAATTTGAGGATTAGGTCGTCCGATCGCTTTATTAGTCGTATAAATTAGCGCTCCCGGTAGTCCGTAATAAATAACGAAATGAAGCGTACGTGACTCTGTGGAAATTGTGTAAATTTCACATGGTTTGCCTCTCAGTGCTGGTCGGCCCTCGGGCTCTCGCTTCGCCATAAATCAAGCGCCGTAATGAAATACCTATATGACGGCCAAGATACAATAAGTTATAAGGGGGAAGTTACTAAATACGCCACCGCCCGTTCTCCTTATAACGTTGGTGCCGTTGTTGTATCGTTGGGTTGGTTGCGGTGTTGTGTTGCCGGTAACCAGACGACTCTCATCTAAAACCCTGTTGCGGAGAGAAGCAGCGCGCCTTCGCATAATTGCGACCCATAAATATGGTGTCCTGATACGAGCAATTAGCCCAAACTCACACGCGACAGCAACAACGACCCTGTAGACACTATCTCAAGACTAGATCCTACATACGATCCTCTCACAACTTCCACACAACACAACAAGAACTTTGAGTCCCTTCTTTTCTTTATTATACAAACAATGTAACCGCAAAACAACCACTTTTAACCACCATTTATCATTATACAGATGATTTATTATGCGATGAGAAAATCTTTGCGGTGGTTTTAAATTAAACAATGATTTTATAAAAAAGTAACAACGATGTAATGTTGTGTTACAAAACGTGATCTATAAATTAAAATGACCTTATAAAATAAGATTTTTTTTATGTTTGTTTGTTAGAAAAATTTCTATACACCCGTGTAAAACCTGGTAAAGTGGTTAATAAATGGATTTCTGTCACGGCATAAATTAACGGCAAGATTATTCACTTCACATGTACCGTAATTAATAGTTAATTGCTCGGGTAATGGCTCAATCAGCAATCAGATCAAGTGACGAGATAAACCTGCTCGTGTACAATTTTTTTAAATTTTATACTTTAACTTTTCTTTGGCGATCGTCCGTCAAAACACGCTTTGAATAATAACAAAATCATGCGCATTAAGATTCGAGAAATAATTTATTTTCTACGCTCGATGAATCGGTAATTTTAGACTTTTTTTTCGATTATTTCTAATAATTATCTTAGAATAAGTATATTTTTAGAATTATTTATCACGTCTAATTAAATTTTTAACATACCTACAGCACTCGTCCTCTTTTCTTTAATTACACCGTTTAATTGATTTATTTTTTTATAATTTTACTTGATTGCTTTTGCGGTAAATTACCGGTAATTGAAACAATTAAATATATTAACGCACTATTTTCCTTAATGTTTTTGTGGTATCGTCCACCAATTTATAAATTTCCATATTTAATTTTAATTTGAAAACACGATTTTATTATATAACAGGGTAATTGATCACTCGTGTCTCATTGCAAAAACAATAAACAAAAATAAACTCCACATACTCTTGATTAGTAAATTTTGGCATCATTACTAATAACTAATAAGTGTTTAAGCGTAAGCGACTTTAAATAATTTGTAAATTGACTTTTCCGAAAACATTATTATTAACAATAACGTTTCTATGGTAAAATGTGTAAAACCGCATAATGCACCGTATGAACACAAAACTATGCAGTTTTAAATGTATTAAGCCGAGGTCGCTTGCGGCCGAGGCGATAGTTCGATGGATGCTTCGGCTTGATAAACTCATGCATTTTAAAAAGCGCGTTGTTTTGTATCCATATCCTATGGAACTATAGCATCGGTCGCAAGCGACCTTGGTTTAATACACTCCTATGTTCTTAAAAAACTGTATAGTTTTGGGTTCATATAGTACCGAACTCCCACATATACATATTCGAAAACTATACATTTTTGTATCGATATGGTAATGACCTAGCGCCTCAGCCGCAAGCGACCTCGGCTTAATGCAACTCCTTGAAAATTGTTTATTTTGTATTAATACGGTTTCGATGTAGAACCTAGGTTCCTAGAATTCCTAAATCTTAGAAAACTGTGCAGTTTTGTATCGATAAGGTAACATCCTAGTGCCTCGGCCGCAAGCGACCTCGGCTTAATTAGTATATATATCATTCAAAATTGTATATTTTATATTAATATGGTTTCGATGTAGAACCTAGGTTCCTAAAATTCCTGCATCTTAGAAAACTGTGCAGTTTTGTATCGATAAGGTAACATCCTAGTGCCTCGGCCGCAAGCGACCTCGGCTTAATTATTAATTATATNGATCCATCTTAGAGCAAAAGTACAAGAGAACAATATTGTTAAGAATAAAATTTGCTACAACTTTTATTACAAAAGTTTTCTTGTAATATACTCCGATTCTTGAATGCCACCATTAACACTTTGTAACACAACGAAATTCATCAAATTTTCATATTTTTGCATTTTTATTGATATCTATACATCTTAGAGCAAAAGTACAAGAGAGCAATATTGTTAAGAATAAAATTTGCTACAACTTTCATTGCAAAAGTTTTCTTGTAATATACTCCGATTCCTGAGTGCCACCATTAACACTTTGTAACACAACGAAATTCATCAAATTTTCATATTTTTGCATTTTTATCGATATCTATACATCTTAGAGCAAAAGTACAAGAGAGCAATATTGTTAAGAATAAAATTTGCTACAACTTTTATTCTAAAAGTTGTTTTGTAAAATGCTCCGAATGTCGATTGTTACCATTAACAGCTTGTAAAACTACGAATTCATCTAATTTTCATATTTTAGTATTTNATTCAAAATTGTATATTTTATATTAATATGGTTTCGATGTAGAACCTAGGTTCCTAGAATTCCTACATCTTAGAAAACTGTGCAGTTTTATACCGATAAGGTAACATCCTAGTGCCTCGGCCGCAAGCGACCTCGGCTTAATTACTAAATATATCATTCAAAATTGTATATTTTATATTAATATGGTTTCGATGTAGAACCTAGGTTCCTAGAATTCCTACATCTTAGAAAATTGTGCAGTTTTGTATCGATAAGGTGACATCCTATTGCCTCGGCCGCAAGCGACCTCGGCTTAATTACTAAATATATCATTCAAACTTGTATATTTTATATTAATATGGTTTTGATGTAGAACCTAGATTTCTAGAATTCCTGCATCTTAAAAAACTGTGCAGTTTTGTGTCGATAATTTGACATCCTAGTGCCTCGGCCGCAAGCGACCTCGGCTTAATTAATATATATATCATTCAAAATTGTATATTTTATATTAATATGGTTCCGATGTAGAACCGAGGTTGCTAAAATTTCTACATCTTAGAAAACTACAGTTTTGTATCAATAAGGTAACGTTCTAGTGCCTCGGCCGCAAGCGACCTCGGCTTAATTAGTATATGTATATCGTTCAAAACTGTATATTTTGTATTAATATGGTTTTGATGTAGAACCTAGGTTCCTAAAATTCCTACATCTTATCAATAAGGTAACGTCCTAGTGCCTCGGCCGCAAGCGACCTCGGCTTAATTAATATATGTATATCGTTCAAAACTATATATTTTGTATTAATATGGTTTCTGTGCAGTTTTGTATCGATAATTTGACATCTTAGTGCCTCGGCCGCAAGCGACTTCGGCTTAATTAATATATATATCATTCAAAATTGTATATTTTATATTAATATGGTTTCGATGTAGAACCTAGGTTCCTAGAATACCTACATCTTAGAAAACTGTGCAGTTTTATACCGATAAGGTAACATCCTAGTGCCTCGGCCGCAAGCGACCTCGGCTTAATTACTAAATATATCATTCAAAATTGTATATTTTATATTAATATGGTTTCGATGTAGAACCTAGGTTCCTAGAATTCCTACATCTTAGAAAATTGTGCAGTTTTGTATCGATAAGGTGACATCCTATTGCCTCGGCCGCAAGCGACCTCGGCTTAATTACTAAATATATCATTCAAACTTGTATATTTTATATTAATATGGTTTTGATGTAGAACCCAGATTTCTAGAATTCCTGCATCTTAAAAAACTGTGCAGTTTTGTGTCGATAATTTGACATCTTAGTGCCTCGGCCGCAAGCGACCTCGGCTTAATTAATATATATATCATTCAAAATTGTATATTTTATATTAATATGGTTTCGATGTAGAACCTAGGTTCCTAGAATTCTTACATCTTAGAAAACTGTGCAGTTTTGTATCGATAATTTGACATCCTACTGCCTCGGCCGCAAGCGACGTCGGCTTAATTAGTATATATATCGTTCAAAATTATATATTTTGTATTAATTTATTGTATTAATTTTTAAATATTTAAAAATCATTTTAACATTCCACCGATAACGAATGCACGATTGGAATTCGATAATTAGAACTGTAAAATCACCTTCGGTAATCGAAAAGTGTCTTCGAAGGCGGTTAAAATAACATTCTAAAATAATTTGTGAATTATATGGGTCATTAAGGTGCACTCAATCTTTAATGATACGTTGTAAATCTTATTTAAACATTTATTTTATTAAATTTTTTTTTAATTTGTCGTTGTTTAAATGTTTAAGGTAATCAATACGGGCAGATTTACTTTCTTTTTCTGCCATAAATTAGGATTATTAAGTTTTTTATTCGCATTAAAATTGTCTATGAGGGATAATAATGAATGCGGGAAAGAAAATAATTCACTTTTTTAAAGTTAATCAATGTCGTTTTTAATTAGGAAATTATTACATTATAAAATTCGTTGAAGATAACCGCGTTAATTTTAGATTAGACGTTTTAACACGTTTTTTGACATTTACGATTCCGTCGGTAAAAGCAGAGGAAAAATCTCGAGTCGTAACTCGAAGAATCGTAAGTTATCACCCCGTTGACTTTTACGGTTACGGTATTTTGTAAACAAGCTGCAATAAAAACCGACATTTATGCCTATGATCTTTCTTTACGGCTACCACATAAACACGACGAAAACGGAAGCGGCACAACTTCGAATTTAATCCAAAGGTTAAGACTTTTTTTTTTAATACTTTATTTGCTTTAAAAAAATTTAAAATTGTCTTAAAACTTATAATCATCTAATATACAATTAACCGTAACGAGTTCATTAAAACTAACGTAGAGCTAAAATATGGAGAGGCAACGACGACGACGATAAAGAAATTCATAAACTTTACGGCTAATAAACGGGGCGACAATGCAACCCGTTGTTTATGTGACCATTAATTTTTAATCTGTCTCGGAAGGCGGACCCCGTTCACTCCCAGTGTAAAATGACGTTGTTCCTAAGAGCTTAAGAATATGGCTTCATTTAATACAACATACTTTTCTAAAAAGATGTAATTTAAAAAAAAATTTTTTATCTCAAAATTTTGTAGCACGTTTCAAATGTAGCGTCTCGGCCGTAAGCGACCTTGACTACCGTTTAAAATCTTGGGTTTGCAAAAGAATTCAAAGTTGAAATTTTAGGCAGAAAGTGAAAATTTTCAACATATTAAAAAATATATACAGGGTGAGATGTACTTGTATTGCATTTTTATAGCATAAAATGTAACACTTAATGATATCACGCTTTTATTGACTAGAAAAATTCATATTGATTATAATTTGCAAAACCTCAATCAACGTTAATTAGAAACTAAACGAAACATAGTTTGCCTTAAGCTGTCATAACCAAACGTATCTATCAATTGTTTTCATAGCATACTACGTGAACAGTTTGCAAATTAAAAGAATAAACGATTATAATTTATTTATTAATAAAAATATCCATATCAAGTGGTATATCATTAGAATCGTTGAGAAAAGGCCTCTTTTATAAAGTCATGGCCAACTATGGTTTCCATTAGAAAAATTACAAGTTTGTGTCATCTCAAAAATGATTGCTTAAATAAAAAAATCAGTTAGACTGCTTTATTAAACATGTAATACCCTACAAATTTTTCCTTTACACATTTTTCTTAAAATCAATAATAGCGGAGCCATAAGTATCTAACGATATAACAAAAAAAACGTTTTTTTCGAGATATCTAGTTAGCCATGCATTTTATCCAAAAAACAAAAAGCTCATTAAATTGAGTTCACGAAACTGCAATTCTTTCCCTATTTAATCGTCTCTCTATCTCCGCTAGTTTTCAAGATCTCTATACTAAACGTGGAAAAAAACTCACCCTGTATATAATATTATGACCTTGATTATTAGAATCGATCATAACTCAAAAACTAAAAGCGATAGACAAAAATAGTTTATATATAAATTGTTTATAATGAATCAAAAATTCATTATCCGTAACCAGATTCAATTTAATCGTAACCATATTTTAGTTACAAATTGAAAAGACCCAAAACATCAAAATTTACTTCACCCCGATATCTCAATTAGTTTTTGAGATACGATTTTAAAAAATTGACTAATTTTAATTCACTTTAACAATGCAGGGTGATATTAAAAAAATGCTTACAACACAATCTATAGATTCCTAAGAATTATTTTAGGTGTGGTGATTCTGCACAAAATTTGCCTCAAAACACTTCTTATTTCATATCGATATCTGAATTAGTTATTGAGATACGATTCTTAAAATTTCATTCTATATAAATTTAACAATCAGATACACAATTGATTGAAATTAAAACGCATAAAAAACGGTTTTATATACAGGGTGTTTCACGTAACTGGTTCGTTAGAAATTTTGGTAGCATGGGTTGGTCATTCGGATCTTTCGATCTAAAATAATTTCAAGATGGTTGCCACTTGCAGTCTATCGGAAATAGACCATAACTTCGTTATTTTAAATGGAATGGTTTTTATTACACCTTTTAATTTTATGTAAAAATATATGTTGACTTTGATAAAAGTTATTGGTACCTAGCATTTTTCGTTTTTGAATCCCAACCCAACCCCATATCTCAGCCAGGGTTCATTCAACAAAGCTTTAAATTGGCATGATTACTGTTGAGATGCTGTCAAATAGACTGTTATTTGATGTATCAGAGTATCTTATACAGGGTGGTCAAAAATTGAATTACTGTTTCTCCACATTCAACCGCAAGAAAATCCTACCCGAAAGGTAATTTAATTCTCTACAAACATTCCTATACCTATTTATCGTAGTTTCTCTCATATTGGGAAATTTATCAAAACATGCATATGGAGAAACAGTAATTCAATTTTTGACCAGCCTGTATAAGATACTCCGATACAACAAATAACAATCTATTTGACAGCATCTGGAGAGTAATCGTACTAATGTAGATCTTTCTGTATAAAAGCTATTGCATAAGGATATATTAAAAAGTTGATTTTTGATGAATCAACACTTGCCACAAGAAACCTTTGTTCAAATTTTGGTGCTTTAAAAATTTCATAGTGGGTTACTGGGAGTAAAATACAGGCTTTGAGACAAACGAACTCCAGCTGTAAAGCAACCGGAGGGGGAGAGCCCAAAAAGAGCCACCACCTTATCCCGCAGTGCCGTTGAATAATATGTATTAAAATGGTTACCACACTGGCAGACGTCAACACTTAACTATTCACCAAAAACATATTTCTATTAATGAGATTTAAAAATTTAATCAATACTAGTTTCGGTATCGCAGCCATCTTCAAAGACGAGTAAAAAAATTTGGATTATTATAAATTTTCGTAGTTAAAACATAAAACATCTGTAAAGTCGTTGAATTTATAGACAAATGTTTAGTGGCTGGCCAATAATAATTCAAAGGGAGCACGGCGAACGCGATCTATCATAATTAATCGAATTCAGCAAGGCAGGCGTTTGTTTATACCCGACGACGAAGGCATTAAACAATCGGCGACTGGTTTCATAAATTCCGGAGAGAGACCGCGCGTAGAACAACAATGAATATGTTGATTCAAATAACCTGACTTCAATTACTTACCGAGGGCCCTGGCATGGCCTACGCGATGTAATTTATGGACTCCCAACTTCCAGAGGTAACTCGGATCGCGGCCCGACGCCATGTTGTCGCTTATAAATCACCAAGAAAACACGTAAAACTATTTTACTCTTTTTTGGACTCTTTATTTGTGTTTTTGGTTAATATGTGGAACGAAAAATATTATTGATCAATAAGTTTTTTTTTTAATTTTACCGATTTTCACTTAATCGTCCATCATCAGGGAATAAATTTTCATTGATAGTTACTAATTTGGAATAATTTTTTAAAAAATCTTGTTTAAAAACGCAGAAATAAAAGAAGGAAGGTAAAAAATGTTTTGCCGTCGGTAAATATCGTGTAAAGGGGGTCTCGGATCGTAGTAACACATGGGACCACCGGACCACCTTCGATTATTATTCGGCCGGGCACATTCGTTATTGGAGATTTTACTAACTGCCGAATTTATTGCGGGAGATTTAGGTAGCCGCCGGAATTTATCTAAGTGAAAAATATCGTTAGAGGGGGTTCTAATAGCAACGCGCGTCCGAGGTGTTTCGTTATTTACGACCGTTTTATTTGCGAAACGGAAAACAACACCTGGATATCATCCCCCTCAAAAAAACATTCAACATAAATAAAAAAATTAAAATCCAACCCCAACGTTTTTCTTAACTTCGCTTTAGTTTACCTTTTTTTTACACTCAACCAAACACTTTTTTTATTTAAACAATTTCTTTAGATTTTTTTTACGTATCGCGGACAGCCAAACACCGTAAAACAGTAAAACGTCCGCAGGAACCCGAGCGGTTGCACCGACTGACTCACATATATAAACCGCGAACTGTTTTCATTTTGATCGGCACACGCTAACGACACACACATATATTTTATATAGCTATATATACCAGGAACGCACGCGAATTATACGAATACAACGGCATTTGAATGCTGAAAAGTTGGAGAGTTTTTAATCATTTTGTTGGTTATAAAGGTTAAGGATGAACTAAGATTATTTATTTAATTATTAAACACATACTAAATATTAAATAATTATGTAATTGAACTTTAATTGTATACTATTTAATCCTATTTAGCCTCACCACAACTTCACAACTACTGAAAACATTCTGAAAAATGTTACAAACCCTGAAAAGGTATTCAAATCATTTTGATTCAAGAAGCAGAAAAAAACCAGAAGGGATCATCTAATATACACCAATAAGCATGCTCTCAGAGTCTTTAGTCAAACTAAAAAGGCTCCTTCCTCATGAACGTTATCAACTAGATACTGAAATCATATCTACCAGAGAGGCACTTTCTTGCGAATATTCTAATTTATACTCCTTGCTATCATGAGTGCCTCAAGGTAGTCTCAGCCTGATCATGCATCTATTGTAACGTCAGATACGACAAGTACCACTCTCAAATTGTCATCCTATGACCATCAACAAATGTCAACTATCAGAAGCAGAAGATGCCAAATACTTGGATAAGATGACTCATATGAAAACGTTTGATGAAATGTGCACGTGTCAGAGTGTACGAATTTCCTTGCTTCTTCCCGAAGTTTGTTTCACAATTTCATTTATAAGCTCCATCTTTTTGTTTCCGCTGTATCTGCAGTACTATATCAATATTGAGCATTGCTGTCATCATTTTGATCTAGTCACTCTAAAGTTTTGGCAATTTTTGTCTTAATTCGTAAATTTTACATTTGTCTATAAGAAAATTAACTTGGAACAATGCGTGAAGATTTTGTGAAATTCAATATCTACATACAACCCAACTAGATTTGATATACAGGGTGTGTCAAATGTCTGGTTTTTTCTTATACAACCATATGATTTCATATATGCATCCCATTTAAAATAACAATGTTGGTTGCCATAGCAACGAAACAAAAAACAATATAAACAAGCAAATATCGCCAAAAAATGCGCCACGATTAATAAAGAAACTTTTATTTGAAATATTTTTCATTAAAACCACAAATGGCGAAGTTATTGGATATATTCCAGACATTTGACACACCCTGTATATGTCTATAACATTCTAAACTTAAAAGACTTTTATGTATTCATTGATTTTTAAGTTATACCAAATCTTAAGCTTCTTTTTTCTTCACAAAAAAAAAATTAGAAGACACCAGTACGAATTCCACGTTTTTGGAAAACGAGTATAGGAAAATTACTTTTCTACAAAACGGTTTGAAACTAAGAAATGAAAATTTTTGAGGTTATAGAGGAATAATTGAGGTTAGGTTATAATAAATTTTAAGTTTCCAGAATGAACGATTTTTTCAAATCAATTATAACTTGGGTTGAATTTGATTTTAACGTTCTTTTCTAAAATGAGTGTCATAAATTTTTTTTTAAAGTGTTTGAAGCTGAGAAATAAAACTTTTTGAGGTTATAGAGGAATAGTTGAGGTTAGGTTATACGAGAGATTAACCAGAAATGACACTGACGTCTATTCGTTTGATGTTAGTGGAAAGTGGTTTTGAGATTTAAAATCCGCCATCTTATCGCGAGTTACCAAAGGCACAGAATCAAGGTCCGTTGAGTAAACATACTGTATAAGGTTATCCAACTCTTTATGAACGTATCCGTCTATAGAGATGTCCGATTCTAGTTCTAAGTATAGTGTCACTTTCAGTGATAGTACTTGTGTAAAAGTAGAACTATCACTATACTTAGAACTAGAATCATTCGGGTTTAGCCGTCTTTAGAGACGTGCGGCTAAACCCAAATGATTCTAGTTCTAGGTATAGTGTTAATTCTGCATAGTAACAGTGCTAGTGTAAAACTAGAACTAACACTAAACCTAGAACTAGAAAGTTTCGGGTTTAGCCGTGCGTCTTCAGACGCAGTTCTAGTTCTAGGTCTAGTGCTAGTTCTAGTTTTAATTGATTGTTATACAGCGTTAGACCAAGAACTAAAATCATTCCGGTTTATCGTTCTAGGTCTAATGTTAGTTCTAGTGACAATGCAAGTGTAAAACTAGAACTAACACTATACCTAGAACTAGAATCATTCGGGTTTAGCCGTCTTTAGAGACGTGCGGCTAAACCCAAATGATTCTAGTTCTAGGTATAGTGTTAATTCTGCATAGTAACAGTGCTAGTGTAAAACTAGAACTAACACTAGACCTAGAACTAGAAAGTTTTGGGTTCTAGGTCTAGTGTTAGTTCTAGTTTTAATTGTTATGCAGTGCTAGACCTAGAACTAGAATAATTTGGGTTTAGCCGCCTTAAGAGACATACGGCTAAATCCAAATGTTTCTAGTTCTATGTCTAATGTTAGTTCTAGTGAAAGTGCAAGTGTAAAACTAGAACTAACACTATACCTAGAACTAGAATCATTCAGGTTTAGCCGTCTTTAGAGACGAGTGGCTAAACCAAAATGATTCTAGTTCTAGGTCTAGTGTTAATTCTAGTTTTAATTGTTATTAAGCGCTAGATTGTTGTATATTTTTATTGAAGTAGTTGAAAGGTTAAATATACGTATTAGAAAAGTACATATATAGTAGAACTGGAATCATTTGGGTTTAGTCGTCTTAAGAGACGTGAACCAGAAGTGACACTAGTGGTTATTCTGTGTCTTTACTACCAATAGCAGCATACCTTGGCAACTCGCTATAATATGGCGGCATACTGCCAGTATCACTTCTAGTTATTCTGTGCGATAGGTGAGAAACCTGCGGCCGCCACTAGATTCTTGTGTGGCAAATTAATAAGGAACGATATAATTGTAAGTTAATGAATCTACTATATTCTATAACATACTTGCAGACTTGGTCGATTCTGCAATATACAGATTGGTTTTTATTTCTTATATTGTAACAAATACGATTGAAGATCTCTCATAATCTGAAGTTTTAGTATTGTCTTGTACAGAAAAAATATTTTTTTTCTAATGTAAAGTAATTGCCGATAATTCAATTTAGATCAAATTAGTCCCAAATATAAAGTCAAATTCAAGCAACTAAATTTTATAGAAAAAAGTTTACTTGATTTTTAGTTTTGTTCATTTTTTCTCTGCCCAAGACAGTACTTTGTACCTACAATGTGTTAATAATTTATCCATGTGACCCGAAACGCAACGATAATACGAGAAAGGATAACCCAAAGGTGACAAAATTAATGTGAAATCCATCACTTTACAAGACACTCTGGATACACCTACTACGATTGTCAACTATATTCGCGGTCATAATGAATTTCGGCAGATAATCATAAAAAAAATTAACTTTTCTTAAGTCATTGCCTTCTCGCAATGATTTTGCAGAACATTTTCCAGAGCTAGCAAAAATGTTGTACGAGCAGACATGTGAAAATAAAATATTTGATGTTCTGGATGGAGTTCCTTCATAATTAAAATTAAAACTAGTAACTCAAATTACATATGCTAACTTAGAGGATCAATGAAGGCTAAATTTTTAAATAGAAAGTAAATAAATCAAATTTTTTTTGTAATCGATTTTAAATTGATAGACAGTTTTAATTCATTTTTTCATAACATTCTAAACCTAAAAGAGCTTAGTTTATTCATTGGTTATACTCAGATAATTATAGTCTCACCTTCTGCATAGCTATTGGACGTTGTTAATCTTGTATGTAAATCCCTGGCAAGGATAATTTTTCACACCTACCGCTGTAGAAGGAAGGCTTCTTACCAAAGTATTTCTAGACCGTTAAGAAGTCCCGAGGCGAGCGCTTAGATCTCGATAAGAAATTCAAAGTGGTATTCTTTGCAACGCTCTCTCTTCTTGTATGATTTATAACCGCACATAAGTAATTTTAAGCATTCTTTTCTCCTTATTTATAGAACAAAATCTAATTTCATTTTAATTTTACCGCCAAAAGCAACAAACTCGGTTTGGCCGACTTCGGTCCTGGCAAACGTTCCGAACAATTAATAATATTTACGAAAATAACTTCGTGGAGGGCTTTACCTACTACTAAAAAGAGAGCAAAAGTTTTCGGAGATAAGAGAGGGGGTAAGGAAAAGACGAAAGTAAATACAGGGTGACAGACTGCCGACTAAATTTAACTTGAAAGCGGCTCGTAAATTTTTGGATTTCGCACCTGAGATTTATCTGGTTCTTTGATGGCGGCGATGCTCGTATTTTTCGGTGGAAGTGTTCATTTGGGGGCTGATCCCGCGGCTCGCCGTCCTTCTCCGAGAGCCCGGATGTTCGAAAATGAGATTTATAGTCGAGCTGGTCGAATATTTGCGAACATCGCGGTTTTTAAATCTTCCTTTGCACCCGTTAATAACATCTCTAAACCAGGCCACTTTTATCTTTTTTTTGGACCAAAGAATTAACACGCAGATATTGATCGTCAAGAAGAAAGAGTTATTTCTTCAACGCTTTATAAATAACTGAAAGAGATTATTAAGATTTATTAGGAACGCATATTAGTTTGAACTTTTCTAAATTTATGTTAAAACTTGATGGGATATTTACTGCCAAATCGGTGCAATTTTGGCAGAAAATAAGGCACTTTTACAAGATAATAAATGAGACGTCGAGTATCTACAATTGTATAATTCTAAGTTTAAACGAGTCGATGACAGATAATATCTTGTTACACTCCCACTTAGTGAATTGATAATCATTTCAATGAAGGTGTGCTCAAAACAATACCTTGAATACATTGAATTGTAATTGAGTCGCAATAATATTAAGCAGAAATTTCCAAAAAACCACTTATTACATAAATATATTTCCTAATCTAAATTTGAATTAATTTAAATACATATGTGTATAATTAAACGAATAAAGAACACGGAAACTCCATTATGCGCGGTGCTAAAAATTTAAATTTAACCCGAATCTTTTCGGAAATTTTTACTAAATCGAAAATAAAACGTAAAAAAACTTCGTTTCGTTCTCTATATAAAAGAGTAAAGACAAAAGCTTCTCCTGAATACCGGACCCGAGGAGACTTCTTCGCTATGTTTAGGCTACATTCTTTTGAGTCTACGGCCTCTCTTCGACCTCCTCCTTCCCGTCGCGTGTGCGTTTGTGTGCGCGTCCGTGATTGTCTGTGATTTTTTTAGTCGACCACGACGAAATAAGTCGAAGGCCACAGAGTTTTTGTCCTCGCGATCGGACCCGTTCTTTTACTGTATTTACAGTTACCAAGAGAAAGAATTTCCTAGAAATACACAAAAAAAAAAAACATCCCCAAAGCAGATTTTTTT
This sequence comes from Onthophagus taurus, assembly GCF_000648695.1. Classification (NCBI taxonomy): domain Eukaryota; kingdom Metazoa; phylum Arthropoda; class Insecta; order Coleoptera; family Scarabaeidae; genus Onthophagus; species Onthophagus taurus. The sequence continues at coordinate 419,805 of NW_019280880.1, forward strand.
TGTTAGTAGAAATCAATTGATTGAGCGTAATTTTTAAACGTAGTTGTTGGAACAGGAACGGAAGCGTTTGTGCCAGAGAACGGGTCGTCGGTGGAGTCTCGAACAGGTGGCCAATAACCATAACCATAATAATAACGCGACCGTTTCTACACAAATGAGTTCAAATTACGAGCGCGCCGAGTTGCTGGTAAACAGTCTATTACCGACCAATTGCCTCTCTCTGAGCACTCCCCAAGAGCCCAGTTTCTGCGACAATCCTCTTTCAAATAATTATCGCGAGAATAAAAAATTTTGCATTAAAATTTCTCAGAGAATAAGATGCGAAGAAGATTCCTTCTTGAAACGAAGAAGTTTATGTGACACCCGGTGTATTACACACTTCCCGGTTGATTTTACGAGGGGTAAATACGCTATTACTTCACCCGAGGAACTTTACGACATCTTGATGTTGCCGTGATTTCTTTACGACTCAACTTCCCGAGGAGAGTTCACCTGCCGCCGCTGACATAATCGTTAAAAATCTCTTTTCTATGGCTCCTGTTACTACATTTATTTCAATTAATAAAATGATTTTGATTTCAATTACATCATTTGTAATCATTGGATTCTTTAAAAAATTAGAGCTAATTAGAGCACTAGAACTAACACTATAACTAGAAACGCTCGCATTTAGAGAATTGGTACAATAAAATTCTTGATTGGAGTTGCTTTTGTAGATGATTAAGATCAATTTTTGTATCAAAAATTATTTTCCATCGTTATTTAGACTCGTTTTAATGTCTAAAAGGTGTTAAATTTGGTACTTAAAAGTTATTAGGAGGGTTAAGGTGGTAACAATGTTTTCTGGCTAGTTTTTGGGTTAATTAGGAATGCTTTGTGTGCGAAATGTTTCATTCCATCTCTTTCAATTTTTACTTCCGTCCTATTTTATGTAGAAAAAATAAGAAATTTGAATCCTTCCAGTTGATTAAGTTGGTACCATTGATTGATGGAATAAAATTGTTAATGGGAAATATTTTTTTGGATGATTAAGATCAATTTTTGTTTTTGTTTTATCGTTATTTACACTCATTTTAATGTCTAAAAAGTGTTAAATTTACTAATTAAAAGTTATTAGGCGGGTTAAGTTGGTAACAATGATTGTAGAAATTAAAATGTTTTCTGGCAAGTTTTTAGGTTAATTAGGAATGCTTTGTGTGCGAAATGTTTCATTCCATCTCTTTCAATTTTTGATTTCTATCCTATGTTAAGTAGAAAAAATAAGAAAATTAAAAATTTAATCTTTCCAGTTAATTAAGTTGGTACCACTGATTGATGGAATAAAATTGTTAATGGGAAATATTTTTTTAAAGGGTTAAGATCAATTTTTGTACCAGAAATTATTTTCCATCGTTATTTAGACTCTTTTAATGTATAAAAAGTGTTAAATTTAATACTTAAAAGTTATTAGGCGGGTTAAGGTGGTAACAATGATTCTAGAAATTAAAAGGTTTCCTGGTAAGTTTTTAGGTTAATTAGGAATGCTTTGTGTGCGAATTGTTTCATTCCATCTCTTTCAATTTTTAATTTCTATTCTATTTTATGTAGAAAAAATAAGAAAATTAAAAATTTAATCTTTCCAGTTGATTAAGTTGGTACCAATGATTCATGGAATAAAATTGTTAATGGGAAATACTTTTTTGGATGATTAAGATCAATTTTTGTATCAAAAATTATTTTCCATCGTTATTTAAAGTCATTTTAATGTCTAAAAAGTGTTAAATTTACTACTTAAAAGTTATTAGGCGGGTTAAGGTGGTAACAATGATTCTAGAAATTAAAATGTTTTCTGGCATGTTTTTAGGTTAATTAGAAATGCTTTGTGTGCGAATTGTTTCATTCCATCTCTTTCAATTTTTGATTTCTATCCTATTTTATGTAGAAAAAATAAGAAATTTGAAAATTTAATCTTTCCAGTTGATTAAGTTGGTACCAATGATTGATGGAATAAAATTGTTAATGGGAAATATTTTTTTAAAGGGTTAAGATCAATTTTTGTACCAGAATTATTTTCCATCGTTATTTAGACTCTTTTAATGTATAAAAAGTGTTAAATTTAATACTTAAAAGTTATTAGGCGGGTTAAGGTGGTAACAATGTTTCTAAAGATTAAAATGTTTTCTGGTAAGTTTTTAGGTTAATTAGGAATGCTTTGTGTGCGAAATGTTCCCTTCCATCTCTTTCAATTTTTGATTTCTATCCTATTTTATGTAGAAAAAATAAGAAATTTGTAAATTTTATCTTTCCAGATGATTAAGTTGGTACCAGTGATTGATGGAATAAAAATGTTAATGGGAAATATTTTTTTAAAGGATAAAGATCAATTTTTGTACCAGAAATTATTTTCCATCGTTATTTAGACTCATTTTAATGTCTAAAAGTGTTAAATTTACTACTTAAAAGTTATTAGGCGGATTAAGGTGGTAACAATGATTCTAGAAATTAAAATGTTTTCTGTCAAGTTTTTAGGTTAATTAGGAATGCTTTGTGTGCGAATTGTTTCATTCCATCTCTTTCAATTTTTAATTTCTATCCGATTTTATGTAGAAGAAATAAGAAAATTAAAAATTTAATCTTTCCAGATGATTAAGTTGGTACCAGTGATTGATGGAATAAAAATGTTAATGGGAAATATTTTTTTAAAGGATAAAGATCAATTTTTGTAACAGAAATTATTTTCCATCGTTATTTAAACTCATTTTAATGTCTAAAAAGTGTTAAATTTAGTACTTAAAAGTTATTAGGTGGGTTAAGGTGGTACCAATGATTTTAAAAATTAAAATGTTTTCTGGAAAGTTTTTAGGTTAATTAGGTATGCTTTGTGTGCGAAATATTTCATTCCATCTCTTTCAATTTTTGAGTTCTATCCTATTTTATGTAGAAAAAATAAGAAATTTGAAAATTTAATCTTTCCAGTTGATTAAGTTGGTACCACTGATTGATGGAATAAAATTGTTAATAGAACATATTTTTTTGGATGATTAAGATTAATTTTTGTACCAAAAATTATTTCCCATCGTTATTTAGACTCATTTTAATGTCTAAAAAGTGTTAAAAATTTAGTAATTAAAAGTTATTAGGCGGGTTAAGGTGGTAACAATGATTCTAGAAATTAAAAGGTTTCCTGGCAAGTTTTTAGGTTAATTAGGAATGCTTTGTGTGCGAAATGTTTCATTCCATCTCTTTCAATTTTTGATTTCTATCCTATTTTATGTAGAAAAAATAAGAAATTTGAAAATTTAATCTTTCCAGTTGATTAAGTTGGTACCAATGATTGATGAAACAAAATTGTTAATGGGAAATATTTTTTTAAAGGATTAAGATCAATTTTTGTACCAAAAATTACTTTCCATCGTTATTTAGACTCATTTTAATGTCTAAAAAGTGTTAAATTTACTACTTAAAAGTTATTAGGCGGGTTAAGGTGGTAACAATGATTTTAGAAATTAAAAGGTTTCCTGGCAAGTTTTTAGGTTAATTAGGAATGCTTTTTGTGCGAAATATTTCCTTCTATCTCCTTCCATTTTTGATTTCTATCTAATTTTATGTAGAAAAAATAAGAAATTTAAAAATTGAATCCTTACAGTTGATTAAGTTGGTACCAATGATTGATGGAATAAAATTCTTAACGGAAAATATTTTTTATATGATTAAGATCAATTTCTGTACCAAAAATTATTTTCAATCGTTATTTAGACACATTTTAATGTCTAAAAGTGTTAAATTTACTACTTAAAAGTTATTAGGCGGATTAAGGTGGTAACAATGATTCTAGAAATTAAAATGCTTTCTGACAAGTTTTTAGGTTAATTAGAAATGCTTTGTGTGCGAATTGTTTCATTCCATCTCTTTCAATTTTTAATTTCTATCCGATTTTATGTAGAAGAAATAAGAAAATTAAAAATTTAATCTTTCCAGATGATTAAGTTGGTACCAGTGATTGATGGAATAAAAATGTTAATGGGAAATATTTTTTTAAAGGATAAAGATCAATTTTTGTACCAGAAATTATTTTCCATCGTTATTTAGACTCATTTTAATGTCTAAAAAGTGTTAAATTTAGTAATTAAAAGTTATTAGGCGAGTTAAGTTGGTAACAATGATTCTAGAAATTAAAATGCTTTCTGACAAGTTTTTAGGTTAATTAGGAATGCTTTGTGTGCGAAATATTTCATTCCATCTCTTTCAATTTTTGATTTCTATCCTATTTTAAGTAGAAAAAATAAAAAATTTGAAAATTTAATCTTTCCAGTTGATTAAGTTGGTACCACTGATTGATGGAATAAAATTGTTAATGGGAAATATTTTTTTGGACGATTAACATCAATTTTTGTATAAAACATTTTTTCCATCGTTATTACTTCTTGCGTAATAATTCATTTTATTATTCAAAAACGACAAATGTAGTACTTTAAAGTTATTGGATATCTTAAGGTGGCAACAATGATCTGCCAGAATAAAAATTTTTAATCACAAAGTCTTTTGGGTTAATTAGGTATGTTTTGTATGCAAATTTCATCCATCCATATAGCTCACAAGTCTATTTTGCGTCAAATTTAATAATTTAAGCTTTTCGATTGGTTAAGTTGCTAATAACAACTTTTAGAATAAAATCTTTTATCAAAGACGTCTTTAGGATTAATTTCAAATATTTCTTCTACACAACACAATCTTCTATTATCATTAAGGATCAACGAATCCTTCAAAAGAAATTTTATTTTTCTCCAATATGGCAAAGAATTGAGAAATGAAACTTTTTGAGGTCTCTGCAATGGGACCAATATTACATTTCTAAAGTAATAATTTGGAACCTCAATATGTAGTATCCAGATTTTTTTCCAACCCTTATTTATCGGTTATCCATTAAGTTTTATATTGCAACTAATATTTTTTATTATATATTATTGTTTTTTTTGCAAGAAGTAAGTGTTTAATCTTCAGCAAGCTGTATCTAATTTTTTTTAAGCCATATCTAGTCTTAGTGTTTTGTAAGCAAGAAACCAGTAAAAATTCCTCCTTCTGCTATTCCATAGCAGAATCAAGTCTTCTGCCAGCAGTACTCAAGTATTAAATACTCTTCTGGCAACAATATCCCATCTTCTTCCATCTCGGATCTTTGTGCCATGATGATGAAGATGAATAGTTTATAAAGATTTTAGAACGTCCAATTTAGTTTTATATTTAACCGAAAAAAAAAGTAAATTTTTTCTATTTTGCAATAATCTTGAAAGCATTTCACCTAATCCCATCGATTTTACCGTTTTAATAACTTCGTATTCCTCACGCGAACCGATTAATTACATTTTAATCTTAATTGTGATCGGAGCTGTTTTAAGCTTAAAGATTAATAATAAAAAAATCTTCGTTTTTACCAATTTTACGTTTATTATAACTTTATAATAACTTTATTATTATAACTTTGTTATAAGTAAAAAATTGAAAATATCATTTTTAACTTTATTTTTAATTTTCGGTTTACATGTAATAATAATTGATTTCGGTAATAATTTGGATATGTTTTCCGGTAGTTTCGGGGTAGGTTAAAATTATTTTTAAGGTGTAACTCACGGCCCGGACCTTCCGTTGACAATTAAATTGTCGAAAATTGCACCGAAAATACGCAATTGAATATTCATTTTCCGTGTGACAAATATTTTCGGTGGCGGCGCGATCCGGGTTCGTTGCCGCCCGCACGCGTTTGCCAATTGCTACGTTATTATCATATTGGAATTATTGTTTAAATTGAATTAATAAATTACAACTTCCCGGGGTTTCCTGTTCCAATTTGGTATCCGTGAATTTATCCACTGTCGCGAATACATTCATTTTTCCTATTTTAAAACCGTCACGGTACATTTTGCGATTGTTGTTGTATACTTTTTTTGGCTTTTTAATAATCTCGTTTGCAAAAAAAAACATTATTCCTTTATTTTTGGTTTCTTTTGAACCTTTTGTTGCAAAGCAACAAAAAAGAAGACCCATCGAACGCGATCTTTTCTCGGTTGCGGTCTTTAACCACAGGCCTCTTGAGAGTATCCTGCTAATTTTCGAACCGTGCTCAGTATCGAGACTTGGTATCGAAAATGAAGCCATTCCGAAGAGGAGTTAACACCCCTCCTTCGTTGTACGCCGACGATATTTATGACTTGCATTGTAATTACGGGGTCGGTTTGATAATAATAATAATGAGTGGTAAAAAGTTTTAGAAATCGTCTTATTTTGTACCAAAGAGTTGACATTTACCGTTTGTAAATATGGTATTCTATTCATATGTAGAATGTCCGCTATGTTGTATGGTTATCCTTGGACATTTCTCGATTATAAATCATTCGTATATTGTTATTTAAATAAATACACGTTCGAGATTATTTATAAATAAACAACGTGGATTATAAATTTTAGAACCCACACATAATCGTTCTTAATCATTTTAACACTAAACATTATTTTCATTTCAAAAAACAATAAATAAACAATAATAAATCATAACCTTATTTAATCTTTCTTTAAAATAACATTCATTACTTATAAAACAACGTTTTAATTGTTTTCTTTTTATAAACGATTACATGGAACCTTTTTACATCAGTGATAAAAACGCCCAAATTAAGCGACTTAAACAACAATAACGTTCTTTTTTCTTTTTAAGTTATCTTTTTTATTGGTTATCAGTATAACCACTTAACTTTTTGTCTAATTGTTTATCAACGTATTTCTTTTAACGGTCTTATCTAAAGATTTATGTGTCATGAAAAATGCGTTTTTTACGAGATGGTTCAGGTTTTAATTTTCATTTAAATATTAATTAATTCAATCAATTAATAAGTTGCAAATTTTAACAAAACAATTTTTTCCTCTCAGATAGGATTTGTTGTTATAAATTTTTTGAGTTATAATCTATTTTATAAAGATTAAACGAAAAATTTAATCATTTAGGGTTTTTAGTTGACTAAGTTGGTACCAGTTATTTATGGAATAAAATTGTTGATTGGAATTACATTTTTGGGTGATTAAGATCAATTTTTGTATAAAAAATTATTTTCCATCGTTATTTAAACTCATTTTAATGTATAAAAAGTGTTAAATTTAGTACTTAAAAGTTATTAGGTGGGTTAAGGTGGTACCAATGATTTTAGAAATTAAAATCTTTTCTGGAAAGTTTTTAGGTTAATTAGGTATCATTTCTGTCCGAAACGTTTCCTTCCATCTCTTTTAATTTTTTATTTCTATCTCATTTTATAGAGAAAAAATAAGAAATTTGAAAATTTTATCTTTCCAGTTGATTAAGTTGGTACCAGTGATTGATGGGAAATATTTTTTTAAAGGGTTAAGATCAATTTTTGTACCAGAAATTATTTTCCATCGTTATTTATACTCATTTTAATGTCTAAAAAGTGTTTAATTCAGTGCTTAAAAGTTATTAGGCGGGTTAAGGTGGTAACAATGATTCTAGAAATTAAAATGTTTTTTGGCAAGTTTTTGGGTTAATTAGGAATGCTTTGTGTGCGAAATGTTTCCTTCCATCTCTTTTAATTTTTGATTTACATCCTATTTTATGTAGAAAAAATAAGAAATTTGAAACTTTAATCTTTCCAGTTGATTAAGTTGGTACCAGTGATTGATGGAATAAAAATGTTAATGGGACACATTTTTTTAAAGGATTAAAATCAATTTTTGTACCAGAAATTATTTTCCATCGTTATTTAAACTCATTTTAATGTTAAAAAGTGTTAAATTTAGTACTTAAAAGTTATTAGGTGGGTTAAGGTGGTACCAATGATTTTAGAAATTAAAATCTTTTCTGGAAAGTTTTTAGGTTAATTAGGTATCTTTTCTGTCCGAAACGTTTCCTTCCATCTCTTTTAATTTTTTATTTCTATCTCATTTTATAGAGAAAAAATAAGAAATTTGAAAATTTTATCTTTCCAGTTGATTAAGTTGGTACCAGTGATTGATGGGAAATATTTTTTTAAAGGGTTAAGATCAATTTTTGTACCAGAAATTATTTTCCATCGTTATTTATACTCATTTTAATGTCTAAAAAGTGTTTAATTTAGTGCTTAAAAGTTATTAGGTGGGTTAAGGTGGTAACAATGATTCTAGAAATGAAAAAGTTTTTTGGCAAGTTTTTAGGTTAATTAGGAATGCTTTGTGTGCGAAATGTTTCTTTCCATCTCTTTTAATTTTTGATTTCTATCCTATTTTATGTAGAAAAAATAAAAAATTTGAAAATTTTATCTTTCCAGTTGATTAAGTTGGTACCAATGATTGATGGAATAAAATTGTTAATGGCAAATATTTTTTTAAAGGGTTAAGATCAAATTTTGTACCAGAAATTATTTTCCATCGTTATTTAGACTCATTTTAATGTCTAAAAAGTGTTAAATATAGTACTTAAAAGTTATTAGGCGGGTTAAGGTGGTACCAATGATTTTAGAAATTAAAATGTTTTCTGGCAAGTTTTTAGATTAATTAGGAATGTTTTGTGTTCGAATCATTTTCTTCCATCTCTTTCAATTTTTGATTTATAATCTATTTTATGTAGAAACATTTTATGGTTTATACTTTCTGATTAGTTAGGTTGGTACCAGTGACTATTGAAATAAAATCATTGATGGGAAACATTTTTCTCTAACACTATACAATTCATTTTAATGTCAAATTTAATACTTAATGTTATTGAATGGCTTAAGGTGGCAACAATGCTCTTCATTTGTGAGCTATAGTCTATTTTGTGTCAAATTTAATAATTTAAGATGTTCGATTGGTTAAGTTGGTAATAACAGTTCTTGGGTCATAACCTATTTTAAAATAACAAGCTCTAAATTTAGTACATTTCGATTTTAGCTACGTTAGGTTGGTTATAATGATAAGCAGGATAAAATCGTATACTTGAAATGTTTTTGGTTTATATAAAAAACTTTTTTATCATAAAGTTTATCTCCCCTGCGCTTTAATTATTGAGTTATAACCCATTCTTAGCTAAGAAAGCGTAAAATTTAATAATTTAGGTTTTAGGATTTGTTAAGTTGGCAATACTGATTAATAGAATAATAGAGATAATCAGAAATATTTTGAATCATAAAACATAACAAAAACAGAAAATAAAGTAAAAAATGATTCATAAGAAATCACGCTTGCATTTATATATACAGGGTGTTTTTGAGTGACTATATCAATTGATTAAATATATAAACTTGTCATAAAAACTAAATGTTATAAATATTGAGTAAAACTGTAATAAAATCGGGGTCATAAAACTTTGACATTTTCCTCACCCATTTGAAAATAATAAGTTAGAATGACATTTCGGGAAAGGATCGAGCGTCGGCGCGCAACACGTCGGATACAGTGTATTAAAAAATGACAGAAACGGTACGACACTGACCTTTATCCGGGGTTTAAAAATGAACGGATTCGCCTTCTTAGATCCAGGCAGCTCGACGATCCGTCGCTGTCATCGGATTGGCCATGATGAACTCTGAACCCTGAAGATGTGACACCAAAGAAAACTCTGTCTCTGCTTTTTTACCACCGATAAAACAGTTCTCTCGAAATTTATGAAGTACTTTAAATGTCTGCTTTTACGTTCGTTTTATTTGTATCGATTTGTTTAGATTGTTTTCGTTTAACTTTGTCTATTTCAATGCTGACGTTTGACGTAGTTGAAAATACGTTATTGTTGCAACAAAACGGCGGACGACAATCACACACAATCGGCGTGGTCTTGTCCGATACCTAAACGTGAGTTAAAGTGTTCCCGTATGCTTTACGGCCGAAGTGTGTCGAGGCTCCGCCCGTTTGCGGGGGGAACCCCGGCCTGTCGCGCACAACTTTATGGGCGGCGCGAGCGATATACCCCGTCTCTTTCCTTCTAACTGAAAACGATCTTTCAGCTGAAAAGAGACGGGTAGCGAGGGCGAGAGAGGGGTACACAGATAATGGTTGACGCTCCCCGCTAAATGCTTTATGTGCGTCTCTCTCCTGACCCTGGCAATTTACGAGGCGAGCTTCTCGCTCGGCGAACGACCACGTTACGTCACCGATGCCCACGTGACCACGGCCGACACCCAATCCTAATTTTAGGCGCCAACTTGATACGAACAACGGAATCCGAACGGTTTACGACTATATCGCGTTGTGGCTGCACTTGGAATTGTTTCGATTGTTTTTTTTTGTTTTGATTTGTTCTTATTTTTGTTTTTATTTTGTATTCATTTATTCTCCGATTGTTTTGATATCTAAATTAGACGCATAAATCAATCGATTACTCATTGAACCAATAATTAATTCATTTTTATGATTTTAATTATATGTTTTAGTTTCGTTTTGATTTGAGATTATTAATTATTGCTTTTTATGAATAATTTTCCCCTTACTACTTTTTTTATAGACTAATTAGTAGCAATTAAGATGAATAATAGGGTGTTAAGCGCGGTGATTGATTCGCTGGTAATTAATTTTAACGGTAAAGACAAATCGCAATGAGCTAATTGGTGTTAATTTGTGGGGTTAATGTTTTCTAAACATGAACTAACTTTTATTTATTTATTGTGTGTGGTTGTGTCCATTTTCACCATGTAATGATAAGCATTAAAAGAGTCTAAACCGGTTTAGGGCAATGCCCTTTCTTAGTAGAAACAAACGTACGAATCTTTTATGGGTATATGTTGCAGCAAATTAAACAGAATACACTAAACTAAACGAACAGCATGAATAAAAGACAACTTACGTCAGGTTAAAATCGTAAAACAGATATAAACTTTAACGAACACTCGCGACAACCACATTGTTGTACTGGCGGTATAATTGTTGTAATGGAGGTTAGGAATGTTTACCAAGTGGGTAAAGTAGAATACTACGTGAAACTAAATCGAAAATTAATCCGACTTAAAACTAAATTCACATTATGTAATATAAATTATAAAACGATAAACGGTTATTACAGGACGAATTCTCTTACAAAATCAACATATTACAAATTAATCAATAACCTGGCAACTTAACAAAACTGGTTTTTGTGGTGACGTTTGGGGCATAGAGTGCAAATGGTGCAAAATTGAGCCGCCTCCAAGCTCAATTTTCTCGTTTCCCGTCGTTATTGTTTATCGTTTTATAATTTACATTAGATAACTTAAATTTAGTTTTAAGTCGGCTCAATTGTCGATTTAGTTTCACGTAGTATTCTACTTTACCCACTTGGTGAACGTTCCTAACGTCAATTACAACAATTGGTTGTCACTGAGTGTTCGTTAAATTTTAATGTTCGTTTTACGATTTTAACATAACGTAAGTTGTCTTTTATTCATGCTATTCATTTAGTTTAGTGTATTCTGTTTAATTTACTGTAACATATACCTACATCACTATTATCACCCACATAGTATATTGTGACTCTTTTAACCTTTAGAGGACCTCTATATTATCTGTACTTTGTATGTATATGATAAATATATCATATGAAGTACATTTTGTATCGATTTTCTACAGACAATATGTTACCTGAAATCCCGGCCCGCTAAAGGTTAATACTTACTTTTATTTATTTATTTTTATTTTTTTATCTTTAGGGTGGTTCAAAATTTGTATTCTTTTCTTATTCGACTCAAATGAATGTATCATTTCTCATAATTAACTGTTTTGCAAGGTTTATAAATTTTTTTAAATTATATTCTCTTGTACCTTATACAGGTGTTACATAATTATGGTTACAACCATCGCCTGAAGCCATCTTTTATCTGGCCATTCGGTTCGTTCAACTGATTAATAGTCAGTCAACTAGTAAAGCAATTTCCGCGTTCTGCTCTATTATTTCTGCTTTAATTTTTTTGTAAGTATATTATTTTTATTATATTAACCACTTATATATAATATATATACAGGGTGATTCACATAAGAACCGACACAGACCAGGAACATGTAGAGGACAACAAATTAAGATAATTTTACGTAAGTTACCTTTATACTAAGTTATTAAATTTTTAAAAAGTTCAATATCTTCATAATACATTAAGCTGGAAAAACCAAATTTGTTATACGTTATGAGTGTACCAAGGGTATTAATTGGTAGCAAATTAAACTCAATTGAGGCATTTCAAAGGGTTGATTAAGGGTGAAAAAACCTTTTGGTGGATTTAATACATTATTACCTCATTTCATGTGGAATTTAATTGTAAAACTTTCTTTACTCTTATTATTTTAAATAAATAATATATATTAAAATTTAATAAACATTGTCGTTTTCCAAAAGAAAGTTATACAATTAAATTCCACAAAACAATATGAATATACAGGGTGTATAAACAATAAAATAGGCTTTTTCGAATCAGTTGGAAAATTTAATGGTTTATGACATAATAAAAAAGTTTTAAGGAAATAACACCCTGTATAGCATTGATCCCGTGTTTGCATATTTTTAAAAGTGATCTTAAACGATTTCTCATGATAACATTGCACTATTTGCCAAATTTTATTTTTTTAAGACAAACCATATTGAAAATATTGAAGATAATATTTAAAAATTCCTTAACCCATATCTTAGCCATTTATGGGTTTAGTCCAAAAATTTTTACAGGAATCGTGATCGTTTTGACTCTGGTATTTGTGATTAAAATTATGCCATGACTTACAGAAAGACCTGTATATTGGATTATACATAATCTCCGGGTTATTGGATTATCATGAACTTCATCAACATCCTCTCCATCATCATCAATTATCATATCAGACGTCTTTCTCACCTGTTAACATTCTCCTTAACACCTCTAAACATGATATATTTCAACATCAGCTTTAATATCCTGAAATATTACTCTGATATTTTCGAATTTAGGATCAAAATCAGATAATTAATAACATCTCTCAATAGTGTCTTGACCATCTTTGCCTATGATTTACAACCTAATACATCTTCTTCAACATTATTGATGATATCCTTCAACTTCGCCATTTCTCAACATTATCCTTTCTTAATATCGTCTCTCCAACATCTTTCAACATTGTCCTGATCTTGAAAATATTCTTCATCATTTATCAACATCCTCTTTGATATCTCTAAACATCATCAATAACATTTTTCAACATCATCTCTGATATCAGCGTAATAGAAAATGCAACAACCCAACTCAACTCAACCCAACTCGTAAATGTTGAGTACCTATAACATATCTCGTGACATCTCTCAACCCTATCCTGGCCTACGTCTTTCCTATCACCTATTATCATCATTCTTAACATCCTTAAATATGGTTGCTGCCATTTCTCAACATTTCTCTATTAGACGCTAAAATCATAAAATTGCGGAGTACAATCATCAATGATATCCGGGTTCATCTTTGCAATGATTTACAACCTAATACATCTTCCTCAACATTATTGATGATATCCTTAAACTTTACAACATTTTTCAACATCATCTCTGATATCAGCGTAATAGAAAATGCAAACAACCCAACCCAACCCAACTCAACTCAACCCAACCTAACCCAACTCATAAATGTTGAGTACCTATAACATATTTCGTGACATCTCTCAACCCTATCCTGGCCTACGTCTTTCTTATCACCTATTATCATCATGCTTAACATCCTTATACATGGTTGCTGTCATTTCTCAACATTTCTCTATTAGACGGTAAAATCATCATCTATCAACATATTTCTTGTACCTCTCATCAAAATCGCCGATTTCCCAACATCATCCATGATACTCTCAACATAATTTCCAAGATAAGAGTATCTTTTAACATCTTCTTTATCAATTAATAATATCATCCTGAATATCACCAATCTTAATCCTTAATACAAACAGAAGATAATGTTTAAAAATTTCACTACAATCACTAATGATATCCGGGTTCATCTTTGCAATGATTTACAACCTAATACATCTTCCTCAACATTATTGATGATATCCTTAAACTTTACTACATTTTTCAACGTTATCATCAATCAACATTGTCTTGACACCTCCAAATATCAATTCTATTGTTTCTTAATATCGTCTCTCCAACATCTCTCAACATTGTCCTGATCTTGAATATATTCTTCATCATTTGTCAACATCCTCCCTGATATCTCACATCATCAATAACATTTTTCAACATCATCTCTGATATCAACCCAATCTAACCCAACTCGAAAATGTTGAGCACCTATAACATATCTCGTGACATATCTTAACCCTATCCTGGCCTACGTCTTTCTTATTACCTATTAGCATCATTCTTAACATCCTTATACATAGTTGCTGTCATCTACACCATCAACATTTCCCTATAAGTCGGTAAAATCATTATTGATATCATCTATCAACATATTTCTTGTACCTCTCAGCATTATCGGTGATACATAATTTCCAAGATCCTTCAACATTTTCTCCACGAACACAACCAAATTCAACTTAATTAATTACTTTTTTTTGGACACCTGTATAAAGTGTTTCTGAACTGAAAAAGAAGTTAATTTTTTAAACTTTTTTGTTATTTAATAAATTTATAATTTAACAAGAAGCAGTAAAAATGTTTTTTTTTACAGACGTCGTCTTTCTTAAAGATGTCCCTAAAGGATTTGGTATAAAGTAAAAGAGGTCGTATAAAAAAGAAAGAAGAATGGTCCGGAGGAAAGTCTCTCCAATTTCTAGGTAGGCACGTCGTAATCTAAGAAAAGACGTACGGCCGTGAGTGGCAAGCATAACTCAAATCTAGATAGCGCGTATTTTCAAGAAAACGACCACGGAACCGTCGCAAATAAAAGTATCCCATTTCCAACTGACGGCATTTCTCCACGATCATCTTTTCACGTTTTTTTGAATCAATACGGGCAGTAAAAATTTCGTCGGCATACGTTCGTTTGGCAAAAGGGTCTTAATAAAGATATATTACGTGGATTAACCGGTGAACGATAAATATCAAAAATTGAGATTTTTTGTATTTTTTTGTAAGCGTCGCTTTTTCTACGGCTCGTTTTCTGAACGCTGCTCTCCGTTTGAGGTCCTTTTAGGATTACGGGCGCCGAGAACTTAAAGGCTTAATTATTAATAATTTATTGCGGAACAATTTCATTCATTTTTTTATTCGTTTTATAAGACGCGCACTTGATTTACGATCTTCGCGTAGATGTTTCCTAATTATTTATTATCGAACCCGTGCATAACTCGACATTCTTGATTAACGACTTTTTCGTTTCTATTCTATAATAGAAATTTTTTAAAGTCACAATTTTTTAAATTTACTTTTTTACCACTGGATTCTTTAGCGAAACTAAAGTAAATCGGTAAATCAGTAAATCCCAGAGAGAGAACTATTTGCTATGAAATAAATCGACGTCGGAACCAATCGATTGACTCCTGTCAAACGTGAACGCAGTTTGACGAACGATCGATTTTCCTCTCTTTTTTCTCGTTTTGTACGTTTTTTTTATTGTACAGTACTCGTTTGTTCGGTTCGTTCGTTTCAGGAACATGAAAACGGGTAGATATCTCAATTTGCACGCTCGCCCGCGCCGACCGGTTGAGTGGCGTGTTGCAACCGGTTGACGTCGTCGGAGTTTACGATGGTCCCGGAGTGAGGGCGCCGCCACCGGTAGCGTTCGGGCCTCCCAACCACCACAACCGGCGATATCTCGCTAATTTATGTCCGGGAAAAGCGTCGGACGCCGAACGCCGGCTACAAGAACTTACGACTTTTACACGTTTATCGACGATAACTTAACGCCGAGTTAAGGGATCCAAACTCAAGATTACCTTTCTCTCAAAGAAAGGCGAATGAACATTTTTGTTCTAAGAGAATTTACACTATAAATTAAGATTACTAGAAATTTAAAGTTTATTTTGTGCAATCATAGTTTCCGTTCTTCAATTTGCAGTTTTCTCTCTGCAGTATCTAGTAATAAGTATTCTGAAAGCAGTATCCAGTATTCTTCTAGCAATATTTAGTGTTCTGGAAGTGGTGTCTAATCTTCTTGTCGCACTATCTAGTCTTCTGCAAGCAGTATCTAGTCATCCATTCTTTTTCCGGTAACATCTAGTCTTCTGCAAGCAACATATAGTCGTCTACGAGCAGAATTTGATCTTCTGCATTAACAGAAATCGTCAATTTTGGAGGATTCCAGTAATATTTAGTCTTCTAGAAGTAGTATATAATCTTCTTCTAGTACTA
This sequence comes from Onthophagus taurus, assembly GCF_000648695.1. Lineage (NCBI taxonomy): Eukaryota > Metazoa > Arthropoda > Insecta > Coleoptera > Scarabaeidae > Onthophagus > Onthophagus taurus. The sequence continues at coordinate 436,000 of NW_019280880.1, forward strand.
TCTACTCTTTTGCAAGTAATATCTAGTCTTCTTGTAGCATTATCTATTCTTCTTCCGGCACCATTTAATCTTCTGTAAGCTATATATAGTCATCTACAACCAGTATTTGGTCATCTGCAAGTAGTATCTACTCTTTTAATAGCATTATCAAGTCTTCTACAACCAGTACTTAGCCTTCTGGCAGCACTATCCAGTCTTCTTCCGGCACCATTTAGTTTTTTGCAATCACTACCTAGTGTTTTGGCAGCTATTTTCACAAATTTAAGTTTATGAACCTTTATGCAACATTATTCTAAATGTATGGCAATTAATGTACCATTCAAATTCTTTGTCCTCTTCTATAAGTTTCTGTATTCAAATTTAATTTTTGTAGGACTAACAGAACAAAAAGATTTGAGAGTAAATTGTGTTTATAAAGTTTATTTATACAAATCGCCGAGGTCGCTGAATTTGATGCATCTATTCGGAATCGTCAACATTGGAGAATTCTAGCGCCTCGTCCGCAAGCGACCTCGGCGGTTTGAAGGAAAATGTCTTTTTATAAGAGACTTTATATCTTCACCAAGATGTATAAGAAACGATTTTGCTTCAAATCGCCGAGGTCGCTTGTAGGTGAGACGCTGGATTTCATATATCAACACGAAATCGTCAATTTTGGAGGATTCCAGCAATATTTAGTCTTCTAGTACTATCTACTCTTTTGCAAGCAGTATCTAGTCTTCTTGCAGCATTATCTAGTCTTTTTCCGACACCACCTAGTTTTCTGCAAGCAATCTATACTTATCTGTAAGCAGTATTTGGTCTTCTGCAAGTAGTATGTACTCTTTTAACAGTATTATCAAGTCTTCTACAACCGGTACTTAGCCTTCTGGCAGCATTATCCACTCTTCTTCCGCCACCATTTAGTCTTTTGCAATCACTACCTAGTGTTTTGGCAGCTGTTTTCACAAATTTAAGTTTATGAACCTTTATGCAACATTATCTCAAATACATGGCAATTAATGTACCATGCGACTTCTTTATCCTCTTCTATAAATCTCTGTATTCAAATTTAACTTTCTTTTTTGAAGTAATAGAGCATAGTACGACTAATAGAACAAAAAACTTCCAGAGTAAATTGTGTTTATAAAGTTTATTTATACAAATCGCCGAGGTCGCTGAATTTGATGCATCTATTCGGAATCGTCAACATTGGAGAATTCTAGCGCCTCGTCCGCAAGCGACCTCGGCGGTTTGAAGGAAAATGTCTTTTTATAAGAGACTTTATATCTTCACCAAGATGTATAAGAAACGATTTTGCTTCAAATCGCCGAGGTCGCTTGTAGGTGAGACGCTGGATTTCATATATCAACACGAAATCGTCAATTTTGGAGGATTCCAGCAATATTTAGTCTTCTAGTACTATCTACTCTTTTGCAAGCAGTATCTAGTCTTCTTGCAGCATTATCTAGTCTTTTTCCGACACCACCTAGTTTTCTGCAAGCAATCTATACTTATCTGTAAGCAGTATTTGGTCTTCTGCAAGTAGTATGTACTCTTTTAACAGTATTATCAAGTCTTCTACAACCGGTACTTAGCCTTCTGGCAGCATTATCCACTCTTCTTCCGCCACCATTTAGTCTTTTGCAATCACTACCTAGTGTTTTGGCAGCTGTTTTCACAAATTTAAGTTTATGAACCTTTATGCAACATTATCTCAAATACATGGCAATTAATGTACCATCCAACTTCTTTATCCTCTTCTATAAGTTTTTCTATTAAAATTTAATTTTCTTTTTCGAAGTAATAGAGCATAGTACGACTAATAGAACAAAAAACTTGCAGAGTAAATTGTGTTTATAAAATTTATTTATACAAATCGCCGAGGTCGCTTGCGGGCGAGGCGCTGGAGTTGATATATCTATACGAAATCGTCAATATTGGAGGATTCTACCGCCTCGCCCGCAAGCGACCTAGGCGATTTGAAGTAAAATGTCTTCTTATAAGAGACTTACTGTCTTTACCAGGATATACATATGAGGAACAATTTCGCTTCAAATCACCGAAGTCGCTGGTGGACGAGGTGCTGGATTTCATATATCAACACGAAATTGTCAATTTTGGAGGATTTCAGCAATATTTAGTCTTCTGGAAGTGGTATCTAATCTTTTAGTACTATCTACTCTTCTGCAAACAGTATCTAGTCTTTTTTCGACACCACCTAGTTATCTGCAAGCAGTATTTGGTCTTCTGCAAGTAGTATCTACTCTTTTAACAGTATTATCAAGTCTTCTACAACCAGTACTTAGCCTTCTGGAAGCATTATCCACTCTTCTTCCGGCACCATCTAGTCTTTTGCAATCACTACCTAGTGTTTTAGCAGCTGATTCTAGCGCTTCGCCCGCAAGCGACCTCGGCGGTTTGAAGGAAAATGTCTTTTTATAAGAGACTTTATATCTTCACCAAGATGTATAAGAAACGATTTTGCTTCAATTCGCCGAGGTTGCTTGCCTGCGAGGCGTTGGATTTGATATATCTATATTTAGTCTTCTGGAAATGGTATCTAACCTTTTTCTAGTATTATCTACTCTTCTGCAAACATTATCTAGTCTTCTTGCCGCATTATCTAGTCTTCCTCCGACACCACCTAGTCTTCTGCAAGCAATTTATAGTTATCTGCAAGTGGTATCTACTCTTTTAACAGCATTATCAAGTCTTTTACAACCAGTACTTAGCCTTCTGGAAGCATTATCCACTCTTCTTCCGGCACCATCTAGTCTTTTGCAATCACTACCTAGTGTTTTGGTAGCTGATTCTAGCGCCTCGCCCGCAAGCGACCACGGCGGTGTGAAGGAAAATGTCTTTTTATAAGAGACTTTATATCTTCACCAAGATGTATAAGAAACAATTTTGCTTCAATTCGCCGAGGTTGAATATCTCGCTGAGGTTGTTATCTATATTTAGTCTTCTGGAAGTGGTATCTAATCTTTTTCTAGTACTATCTACTCTTCTGCAAACAGTATCTAGTCTTCTTGCAACATTATCCAGTCTTCCTCCGACACCACCTAGTCTTCTGCAAACAATTTATAGTTATCTGCAAGCAGTATCTGGTCTTCTCCAAACAGTATCTAGTCTTTTGTAAGCAGTATCTAGTATTTAAGCTTCATGTAACACTATCTAGTGTTTTAGCAGCTGTTTTGAGAAATTCAAGTTTGAGGAGCTTTATGTAACATTATCTCAAATGCATGGCAATAATCAAAAATACATTTCCAAGAGCTATCTTAAATTGTTTAGAGGTATAAAAACATAACAAAAAGCTTTTGGAGTATCTTGTGTTTATGAAATTTATTTATACATACGATGGGTTCTGCATTAATTGTAAATCGTAAATTTATTACATCGTATATCCAACAGTAGTACAATTAAGATCCTTTCGAATGGTGAATTTATTACTAAATAATTATTGCAATAAAATCAGATTGGAAACCGAAACCGTCTTCTTCGAAAAATAACTCACGAAAGTAACCCCTTTTTCCCATTTATAAAGCTTAATGAAATGTGAACGGTTTTTATTGCAGTTAATTACAATTACAACAACGATTTCTTTTAAAGGCGCGTCGACACTTAACACATAGCGATCGCGGCACAAAGTGATATTTAACAGAAAGACATAAAATCAAATCGCCGGCGTTTACTGTGCCATAAGACCTCTGGGGCTCGCGTGCTGCCGCCTACACCTCGTACTTTATGAAGTACTAAAGCGGCCGACTCCTGAGCGCTCGATGGCACCGACAAGGATGGAACCACAACTACGATTCGAACGGTAGAAAAAGACGGGGCGAATCGCCCCCTAACCGCCCCGATGTTCGCCCCGGGCACAACAAGTGTGCCCTTAAACGTAACCGTTACTATAAACATAATTTCGGCGAGAACACTTTTATGCGATAGTAAAATCTTTGTTGGATTTACCCCCCAAGTATCGACCTGAAATTGAATTACTTAGATACTTTGATGGGATTATGGGAGAGTTCAAAAATGAATGAATTTTTTGAAATAAAAATATTATGATAATAATTGTAGGAGTTGTGAAAGGGCGGTAGCCCAGGAACTAAGAGGGTTTCTTGGTACTTGAAAAGGGGGGGAAAGTTGGGTATGAGAAAGGGGGGTTCTCGACTGGTGGGTTATAGAGGAGAGAGAGGAAGAGGCGAAGTGAGCTGAGCACAGGCCGCGAGTCCGCCATTCGGCGGCCATAAATCATGGGTTACCACATTGTAGCCCGGTAAATCATGCGGGGGGAACGGGCCGAGGGGTTTGAAGGGTGGTGGCGGGGCTCGCGGGGCGGGTACGGCCCGGCGTGAAATGAAATCCATTCGTCTCTGTCAGCGGGCGCGGCGCGCTCTTTCTCTCATCCGTTGCGGCCGCAACCACCGCCGCCAAAGCTGCTGCTGCTGCTAGTGCCACCGCCTCCGTCGGGGGGCTGCAGCACCCTCTCAACGAGAGAACGTCAGCGGTTCTCAATGGGTTTTACCCCAAATTACAATTACTTCTTATTACTTAAATAGTTTAAATTTAACCCAAAAAAATTTTTTCTTAATAAAAAGAATTAAAATTAAATGAAACACCATTTTCATTTTCATTTTAATGATAATAATTTAGTATACATAATTTTTTTAGTTATTAGTTTGAGAACCTCTACTTTTTAGTTGTTATCCATTTTTTTGACTAGGTGGTGTAACTTGGAACAAATAAAAGTTCGCCATCGCGCGCCGCGCCGCCGTACAACTAAACAACAACCAACAAGAAAAGACGAAGAATAAGTTTTAAAAAAATGGTTCGCGAGAAAGGCTGGCGCTCTGAGAGTGGGAAAACAAGCGGCGAGATTAAGAAATATGCATGTACCAGATCAAGTCCTCGCGGACTGGAGGACATTAAGATTTGTCTTCCAGCGACTCGCGCACAATTTTTTTTTGTCGTTTCATTTTGGAACTTTTTTTTAGTTGTTGCCTTCTCGCCTCCTTTTTTTTCCTCCTCTCGAGGTTGCTTTTATGACAGCGCTTTAACTCCGCGAATAACAAATGAGGCGACCGGCCTTTTTCTTTGAGTCCTCGCGGTGTCGCGTACATACTAAATGACCATGAAGGACGGTTCTCTCTTACGTCAGGTTAGGAAAGAAATATTTCTACTGTCGGATAAATTGGCTGCGAATAATGTTACTACCCAAAAAAATTTTCTCTTTCAAAAAGATTCAACGAAATTTGATATCCACTAAATTAATCATTAAATTACTTACATTTGTAATTTTTTCACATTTTTCTTGGATTCGTACAACTAATTTTTAAGAAACGACACAAGTGGAACGTTTGAACGACTCAACACAACTGTCCTTATTTTATTGTTGTATTTTTTTAGTGACCTAGAAAAGTAAAAAACTTTTTTAAACACACCCTAAATCCAGGCACAAAAAAGCTTTCTTCTTTTTTCTTTTGTATTCCAACTTAAGGGTTGTAAAAACAAATTCTTTTTAGTATAAACCGTTACTAATTAAATCATTCCAATTTTAATCTCAACAAATAAAATTAGTTATCATGTAAAAATCAACACAAAATCGTCAAGTTTAGAAAATCGTCGGCTATTTGAGGGCGGCAAATGTCTTATTATAACAGATTTTGGAAGTATGTAGTCTTTTGTCAGCAAAATCTGATCTTTGTCAGCAATATTTAATCTATCTAGTCATTTGCTAGTAGCCTTTAGTCTTCTGCCAATAATAAATAGTCTTCCAAGAGATTTTTTTTGTCTTCTGTCAGCAATACACTATTTATTAGCAATTACTAGAAAAACATGTTAATGAACATATGTCCTATGTCAATTATTTACGAAATTATAACACTTTAAAGTTTTCTGCAGCAAATTTATTAATAGTCAGTAAAATCAAACAAAGTTGTCATTGTAATATGTCAGTTTGCTGTAAGATTTAATTATTACATACAAGAAGAAACTCAAAATGTACGCTTATAGCACTGAAGAGTATGCTGATATAATTTTCGTGTATGCTTTTTGCAATAGAAATGCTCGACAATCAGTACGAGAATGTAAGAAAGATTTCCACAGCGTCATTTGCCATATTATTCAGTTTTTAGCGATTCTTTCAGAAGATTTCCAGATACAGGTAATCCTGCTCCAGCAAAGCTATTCGACTGCATGTAGTTAATGTAGAGGAGGAAGAAGCTATAATTAATGCTGTAAGTCAAAATTTTGCATGGCGCGTATTGAATCGCGAAGTCCTTCATTCGTATTGTAAACAGAATGTTCAAGCTCTACAGCCAGGAGACAACATGCCCAAAATAATGACTTCATTTCAAATGTTCTCTGGACAGATGACTCATGTTTTACACGAGATGGCATAAATAATTACCATAATGAACATATCTCGGCATTACAAAATCCGCATGCGATTAGACCAAGGAAATTTCAACAACGTTTCTGCATCAACGTTTAGGGTGGAATATTTAATAACAATTTACTAGGTTCGCATGTACTTTATGGACGTTTGAACGCTGTAAATTACAGATTTTTTTTGAACAATACAGTTTTTGTTTTACTTGAAGATATACCTCTTAATGTAATTCAAAATATGTGGTATCAGCACGATGGTGTCTCACCTCATCGCGAAATGGTCCATTTGGCCACCTAGATTAATCCTTAATTCATTGGATTTCTACTTATGGGGTAATTGGATTAGCTATCATATGTCAAAGTTTGATAATGAGCTAATAAATCACCCTGTATAGTCATTTACAGCAGTAAGTAATCTTACAAGGACAGTTTTTTTTCTGTCAGTAGTATCACTACTATCCGTGCAAAAAGTCAAGGCCCCTCACTTCAGAGATCGATATCTTCGTAACCGCTCGATGGAAAAAATTGCGGTAAAGTTTATTGCAAAATATGTCAAATAATGTCGGTTGCGGATTCCGTTATCAATTTTTCAAAATTAGGGCTCCCTAATTTTTTAAGAGCGATTTAATAGAATTACAAATTAAAGAGAAACAGAAATAAGTTATGCGGGGAGAGGAGGGTTCCGTCCAATCGGAACAGATGGTGCGTCCTAGACAGGACGTCGCGCCTTTATCTTACCTACATAAAGAAATTAAGGCGCGACGTCCTGTCTGGGACGCACCATTACGATAGTTTTCGAGAAAAAAATCGCAAAGTTCTTCTGTAAGCAATAAGTAATTTCTTCAAGTAGTAAGTAGTGTTCTAAAGGCAGTTTGTTTTTTGTTAACACTATTTGGACTTCTGCCAACAATCTCTAATCTTTTATCAACGGTATCTAGTCTCCCACAGCAGTAAAAAGTGTTCTAAGGGCAATTTTTTCTCTTTTTTCATCAATGTTTAGTTTTTCATTAACAGCAGCTTGTGCTCCACCAGTAGTAGGTATCTAATTTTCTGCCGGTAGTATCTAGCCGATATCTAATAATCCTAGTGTTCTACAATGAGTATTTAACTCTCTATATACACCACTACCAAGGCTTCCACAAAAGAGTACACAAAAGACTGTACCACAGACTCACCTTCAATTAGTAGCCTTTGTGTTCTACCTACAGTATCTAATTTAGAATAGGTTATAAAACATGGGTTCAATTTGTTGTAAGATTCTGGAATTGATGAAAAATCCATAAATTTTAGTTGTTGATAATTGATTATTCTCACTAATTACAAGATTCTAATTAGAATTCGATCACCGCAATGTTTAAATCATCAAAGACTGATACAGGGCCGGTTTAGGTCGTTTGCGGTAAAACGTTTGCGAACGTTGGGGACAGATTGCGCATAATACGGTTCTGCGTTACGGAATCAAGTGGAAGGCTAATCGCGATATGCGGCGCACGTGCCGAATCCACGCTCACGATCTAAAACAATTGTGCATTTCCGCGAGAGAGAGACAACATAGAGGGCGCCGCTATCGGCGTACATCGTACGCGTTGCTTTACGCGCTGCCGCATGTTTGCGTAATTAATCCTCGCCGTCTATCCAGATTGTCATCTAAGTAAGAAATGACTGAATACCTGGACGTCGACTTGGTATGTTAAGAATTGAGATTTTTTAAGGAGAAGGGAACTTTGTGACCTTAACGCGCGATTTTATCATCGCATATATGAGAAGAAAAGTTAGTTGTCCTCTCTTCTTGAGAAAGGTATTTTTGTATAATTTCGTTGAATTCAGTTTGAAGCTGTTTTCGTTCACACAGCTTAATTATGCGCCGTCGATAATTCTCGTCTTTAGGGGGGATGTAAAAGGGGGGGCATGGTTCGAAATTTAAGGCGGTCATAAATATCGGCGCGCGTCGTCGGCCGGGCCGAGGAACGGTTCTCGGCCGTGAATCACCGGCCTCGCCGTATTTCATAGACCGAAAGCTCGGGGGGCATCGATCTAATTTATTTTTCTATGTGGCCCGCGGGGGCCGCGTCCTCCACCCGACTCGTCGTTGTCGGTCCGCCGCCCCCGCGCCGGAAAGTAGTTCAATTACTTTGTTAGATATCCCGCAATAAATCCGCCGATAAATTCAACGGGAAGAGGATTATTGGAAATAACTTCCTTCCTTCCACCGGCGGCGGTGGCGGCGGTCGTCCCGCCGGAAATCCGCCGCCCTCAGTTTGCTTCCAAACCGCCAACGGCATTTTTACCGGAAGTAAACACGGGAATTAATCAGGATGCGTTCGATTCACCAAGAGTTATAACATCTTTAATTCTTTCCAGCTAAGTTTATCTATACATTCATGGAAATCGATAAGATTAAAATTATTTAGGCACTTGGCACGAGATCAATTGAATTGTTCATGGTGAATTCGTTGGCAAGGAGAGTCGTTCATCCTCGGACCAGAAAATCTTCGGTCCCATGTGGGCGTGTCCATGTTTTATTTCTTCGCAAAAGGGTGCCGGAGACGAATTAATTTTAGGGCAATAACTGTAAATTAGCGACCAATTCACGCCTTTAGTGGTGTCGAAACCAGGATCAGTGTCGGTTGACCTTCGAACCACCACAAATCAAGTCCTACAAGAGGACCTACGTTTTCCTCTCTCCCCTATATTGGATTAAAACCTTCATCTCAACTCTTAATTCTCTCAATTCAGAAATTTCGATCATTTAATAAAGATGAATCTGTGTTATGGTTTGGGTCATACATTTATATCAAAACTTCAGACTATGAATAACAATATTTGGACGGGGTCGCGCTTCATCTTACGATTTATTACATCCCTTAGAGACACATAAATTTTCTACAATTCGGTGTTTAATTAACTACAAAGCAAATATTTTTTATAATATACACAACATTTTCTAAGGTATATATGGATATATATATATAAATTGATGCTATAACACTTTTTTATAAAGTATGAGACCTCGTACTAACTCCACTTCAAAACTTTTGCGAAATTAAAACACGTCCGTTCTCGTTTTGCTCGTAGCGATATTTCCTATCCCCTCACCTCCGGGTTTTAATGAAGAATTGACCTCAACTAAAAAAAAGTTAGGAGAAATAATATGTACTTTCAAAACTGGTCTTTAATTAGACAAAAAAATCAGTTTTACTAGTTTCGGCTAATAGCCATCTTCAGAGACTAGTTTCTAAGATGCAATATTAGTGATGTTGAGATCAATATTAGTTATTTTATGGATGTTAAAAGGGATGGTATTAATTCACTTTTTATGTCACAATAAATTAATTTATCTTTTCTTTCCAGCTGAGCTTCGAAGTAAAATCCAAGGGAAACAACATCCATTCGGTGAGTCGTTTTCAATTTTATTAATTTACCAAAACATATCGGGATAATTCGCGATTTGAACGGTGTAATGTTGCTAGATAAAAACCGTTTGCACTCTACTAATTGGATTTGTGCTTGAAAAACGGTACCATTCAATACATTTTTGCGTTTTGTGCTTGAAAAATTATAAAGCTTTAATTATGAACATTGTCAAAACATAAAATAATTTGAAATTGAGTTAAAACTAAGTTGAAACTAAGTTGCTGGTTGAAACAATATCTATCCTTGAAATGATCTGAAACTCAAAAATCAAATGATATTTTTTTCTATATATTTGTGATTATCGTTTGAATTAGAACTAAGCAAAAAAAAACATTGTTGGCAAAATGGCGCATAGTCAAATTAAGATAATCGATTTTGTTCTTGAAATCGATAAGTTTATTGCAAAAAGAAACATATGTATATATCGTAATAGTTTCTCTCTGTAAGTCATATGATAGAAAGATGCTATTTGAAAGTGCATTTCAAATTTCAAGTCAATCGAATGAGTAGTTTTTTAGGAATCGTGTTAACCAGATCATATACTACAATGTTATGCGTTAATTTAAACTTTATAACTTCTACATTCAGCCAGACGCAAGCTTTCATTTGAGATATATAACATGATCGATTTTAAGATCAAACCGTTCTTTAGTTATAGCGAATTTAATCAAAATTAATTTTTTCTTATTAGGGGCTAAACTTTCAGTCGGTAGATACGTGGAGGCATTTAAATGACCGTACGTAGGTAATTAGTAAATTTTGAGATCGGATATTCCGTCTTCACATTCATTATGGCTCATACTTTCATCAATTGAGACATTGACGGCTAAAATTAATCAATTAATTAAGGAGATGTGTTTGATTAGTTAGTTTTTTGTGTTTTAATCAAAATCTTTAAATATGTCGAATCGGGCATTTCAACAACTGCATTTAGCCAAGCGCAAGCTTACGTTTGAGATATAAAACATTAAAATCCGTCATACCGTTCTTTAGTTATAATCAATTCAATAGAAATTAATTTTTTCTTATTGGAGGCTAGACTTTCGGTCGTCTATACTTGCATAAACAACGAGACGAACACGGTGTCATTCCGAGGGCTGTACAAGGTTAAGGAGAGAGAATTGAGATCGAGCATTTGGTGATTTCGATAGAAGAACCTATGGCGAATCGAATGACCTATGTATCTTGATAATCGAGTACATTGTTTACGAGTTATGACCACTTAGAGAAAGTCATTTTTGTGTTATTTTCGTGTACCTTCGCAATATTTTGGAGTTTTAGCGGATTTCGAATCGGGCATTTCCACTTTTTGGCTAAATAAGGATTCAGCTTTCGAATGAGATATTGTTTATCAAAATCGATTGAGTGGTTCTCTTGTTAATATCAAAATACTATACATGTAAAATTCTATCTAATTGGGGGCTAGAAAAATGAGGGCATAAATACAAAAATGATACATAGTGATAGTTTCATAATAATTTTGTAACGAATCGATTTTTTACGAATTTTTATAACTATAGGAAGTTCTAAAACCTTCGATTTAGTTTAAAAATTATTTCTTAAAAACTAAATGATATTTTCAAAAACGGACTTCAACATTAAAAAGAACACATTTTTCTTTATAAATTGTGCAAGTTTCGGGCCGATAGTTGAAGAAATCAATTTTTTAGGATTTTTTATAATAATCATAGAAAATATTACAATTTTCGGTTGAATTCAAACATTATTTTCTCAAAAACTAAATAGTGTTTTCAAAAACGGATTTCACCATTACGAAGAGCACATTTTTATTTATACATCGTGGTAGTTTCATAACAATTTTATAACAAATCGATTTTTTATGAATTTTTATAACTATAGGAAGTTCTAAAACCTTCGATTCAGATTAAAGATAATTTTCTCAAAAAGTAAATGATATTTTTAAAAACGGATTTCATCATTAAAAGGAACACATTTTTCTTTATATATTGTGTAAGTTTTAGATTGATGGCTTAAGAAATCGATTTTCTACGAATTTTTATAATAATCATAGAAAATGTTGCAATTTTCGGTTGAATTCAAACATTATTTTCTCAAAAACTAAATGATGTTTTCAAAAACGGATTTCACCATTAAGAAGAGCACATTTTTGTTTATACATCGTGGTAGTTTCATAACAATTTTATAACAAATCCATTTTTTACGAATTTTTATAACTATAGGATGTTCTAAAACCTTCGATTCAGTTTAAACATAATTTTCTCAAAAACTAAATGATAGTTTCAAAAACGGATTTCATCATTAAAAGGGACACATTTTTCTTTATAAATTGTGCAAGTTTTAGATCGATGGCTTACGAAATCGATTTTTTACGAATTTTTATAATAATCATAGAAAATGTTACAATTTTCGGTTGAATTCAAACATTATTTTCTCAAAAACTACGTGATGTTTTCAAAAGCGGATTTCACCATTAAGAAGAGCACATTTTTGTTTATACATCGTGGTAGTTTCATAACAATTTTATAGCATATCGATTTTTAGTAATTTTTATAACTATAGGAAGTTCTAAAACCTTCGATTCAGTTCAAACATAATTTTCTCAAAAACTAAATGATAGTTTCAAAAACGGACTTCAACATTAAAAAGAACACATTTTTCTTTATAAATTGTGTAAGTTTTAGATCGATGGCTTAAGAAATCGATTTTTTACGAATTTTTATAATAATTATAGAAAATGTTACAATTTTCGGTTGAATTCAAACACTATTTTCTCAAAAAGTACATAATGTTTTCAAAAACAGATTTCACCATTAAGAAAAGCACATTTTTGTTTATACATAGTGATAGTTTCATAACAATTTTGTAACGAATCGATTTTTTATGAATTTTTATAACTATAGGAAGTTCTAAAACCTTCGATTCAGTTTAAACATAATTTCCTCAAAAACTAAATGATATTTTCAAAAACGGATTTCATCATTAAAAGGAACACATTTTTCTTCATATATTGTGTAAGTTTTAGATCGATGCCTTAAGAAATCGATTTTTTACGAATTTTTATAATAATTATAGATAATGTTACAATTTTCGGTTAAATTCAAACATTATTTTCTCAAAAACTAAATGATGTTTTCAAAAACGGATTTCACCATTAAGAAGAGCACATTTTGGTTTATACATCGTGGTAGTTTCATAACAATTTTATAATAAATCGATTTTTTACGAATTTTTATAACTATAGGAAGTTTTGAAACTTTCGATTCAGTTTAAAAATTATTTTCTCAAAAACTAAATAATATTTTCAGAAACGGACTTCAACATTAAAAAGAACACATTTTTCTTTATAAATTGTGTAAGTTTTAGATCGATGGCTTAAGAAATCGATTTTTTACGAATTTTTATAATAATTATAGAAAATGTTACAATTTTCGGTTGAATTCAAACACTATTTTCTCAAAAAGTACATAATGTTTTCAAAAACAGATTTCACCATTAAGAAAAGCACATTTTTGTTTATACATAGTGATAGTTTCATAACAATTTTGTAACGAATCGATTTTTTATGAATTTTTATAACTATAGGAAGTTCTAAAACCTTCGATTCAGTTTAAACATAATTTTCTCAAAAACTAAATGATGTTTCCAAAAACGGATTTCACCATTAAGAAGAGAACATTTTTCTTTATAATTTGTGCAAGTTTAGCGCCGATTGTTGGAGAAATCGATTTTTTTATAATAACCATAGAAAATTGAACTAAAATTAGAACTAAAACTAGAACTAACACTTTGAACCAGTTTCTGAAGTAGGTTGCAACATGGCATCCGAAACGTCAAACCTTTTTTTAAAATACGCACGGCAAAACACGAAAGTTTCTAGTGTTAGTTCTAGTTTTAGTTCTAATTTTAGTTCAATTAACTCCGGCCGTGAAAGCCTTCGTACTTAAATCATAGAAAATGTTACAATTTTCGGTTGAATTTTAATAATGTGAACTTGACATTTGATCTTTTAATTTATTGAATCTTGAAAACTAGTCTTTGAAGATGGCTATTAGCCTACACTAGTAAGGTTGATGTTTTTATTTGATTATAGACCAGTTTCGAATGTACAAGAAAGTTCTACATATTATTTCTCCCAATTATTTACAAATAGTACTGGTAAAATGAATTTTCAATACACTTTTCAAAAAAAAAAGGGTTTCTAATTATTTTTTCTATATAAATTTTTTTTGTATTTAAAAAAGTTGCGATTAAAAATTGTAAATTGTAAATTCCGATGGAGGTAATAGAAAAAAAATTACAAATCGATTTATTATTATAGCTGTTTTTGTCGCGTGGCTGTTTTTTTTTGGTCATCCCATCCGACGATTCGATCTAATCTATCATCGGACCCGTTCGCAACACAATTCGCACTCGCCATAAATTTTATATCTTTAATTAAAAGTGAAATATCGACCGCGCGCAGTTATTAATACACAGGGAGGTGTATATAGGATACGAATATAGTTGTTATAAAACGGTGGTGTAATGTAACGAGTGTTCGCTATGTGCAGACCAAAAAAATTTCCACATTAACCAAAAAAGTTAATTCTCATCACGTCATTTAAACCAAAAATAAACTTTCCCAAGCCATCGATTAAGCGGTAAGTCTTACAAATGTCCAGCACCGTGTGAATTACCCATTAAAGACGGTGTTCTTCCTTGTTCGTCCCCTTCCAATTCCCCCTTTGTCGTTCGTCCTTCGATTCTTTTTTTCTTTTTCTTTTATTCACTAAGAACGTTGGGGCACGTTTATTAATCGGTACAATGCCGTAATTCACTCGGAGTCGCGAAGAGAATTAAGTAATTTTTATTGCTCCTTAATGCACTGTTCTGACGGATGATGTTAAGGGGAAAGGCGTTGGAGAAATATGCGTTGGGAATTAATTAAACAGCGTAAAAAAGAAATTTGGGACAAGAAAAAGTTGCAATTAAAAAAAAGGATAAAAAGAGACGAAAAATAAGGATAAAATGGGACGACGAAAAGGATGAGGCGTGGGCGGAATCCCCAAATGTACCAAAAGGGGACTTGGGGGTCGCTTTCTAGGCGGGGAAGAGGGGAATAGTAAGGGATATCCAAGGATATGAGAAATTGCTGCGCTCCTATTTCTTACGGTACAGAAGACAAATGGGGAGACCCTGTTTGAAATTTTTAAGGACGCATTTTCCGTACTGTGTATTTTCGGGAATTTATTCCATATGTGTATTTTTATATGTGTATTCGTCTGTGTGTGTGAGGATGAGAGTTTAGATGAGTTATTATTGAAAATTTTTCATTTTATTTAATCCAATCATCGTAATTAAGTATTTTTGAGCTGTTTGTACTTCATTAGAATCATTTTTATTCCCACCATTCAGTTTTGTCAATATTCTAAATTTTTAGAATTTTTCTGGAAAGTTATCTCTTCAACTCCTTTAAGTTATTCCTCATTCTGAAGTAATAATAAAATATTTTTAGTTGATTTGAACTATTTTGACACACACCAATAAGCTATTTCTATTCTTTGGCGTTTTTGAAACACTTTCAAAAGACACCATCATCATTTTATTTAATCGAATCATCCTATTTATGTACAAAACAACTCTACTAACAAAGATTCTACGAAATATTCAAAATTCAAACACTATATATATATATTATAGCATATATATATAAATTTCTTAATTTGACTCAATAAGAAAAGAAAGAAAAAAGAAACTTTTTGCTTAAGCAGCAAGCAAAATCGTTTTTTTTTTGCAAAGTCTAGATGAATCACGGCAGTTTGTGGCTCAGATGGCACCAGCTTGGTGAGCACAAAAAAAGGACTAAGGAGGGCGAGAAAGGACGAAGGACAAGAAAACCAATATCTCGGCAGTGGCGGAGTCGTAATACGAGCAAAAAAAAGAGTAAGGGAGGGGTGGGGTGGTGGTTCGAGGAGTTTGGGACGAAATAAGAGAAATTCGTATCTCGTGGAAAAACGTATATTTCATATCTTAACGTTGGCGCCCTGGGGCTGTAAGTATACGAGGACGTATTATACGCCCTTGGTGTGATGTATAGAAAGCGCAGATCGCATGCTAGTGTCGCGTTTTCGAACGTTATACGCGGTGAGAGTCCCCCCCTCTTGCTTCCATCCCTAACATTTTCTATTTTCTCCTCCTTTTTTTGTTCTTATCTAAGGTACATTTTCTCTCGCCGATATTTTCGGCGTGTGTGTACTAGATATATATATGGGGTGGTGTTATATACTTTCAGGATGTATTACCAACGACGTACTGCTCATATTAACTGCCCCATTTTTGGCGGAGATATTTTCTTTACACGCAAAACTAACATAAAATAACATTACTGCGACATTTTAGTTGAAAAATAATAAAATTTGTGATTGGTGAAAAAAGTCTCTGGGGTGTACGAAAATAAATAAAAAAAAGAAAAAGAAAAGTGTTCCTAAATCGTTTAACGGAAGACGCGAGGATCTAATCTATCAAATAAATCGTCCATTGAAAAGATTACTTGGGATATTTCGTCCCTTTTTTTCTAGACAATAAAGGGATAACGTGTCGGTCATTGGAATCGTATATTTATCCCCGAAACAAAATCAGATGAGGGTCAATAAAAGTAAAGTTTTTTCTCTAAATTTTCTTTGATGGTGATAATTTCAGTTTAAATGTACAAATTTTTATCTTATCGATTTGAGTTACGTAATGAAGTTCATTACCGCACTAGTTTCATTACTTAACATTAACAGACTTAATTTATTGAAACGAGCAATACTTCTTATAACTTCAGTTATAAAACGTCTATTATATGATAACTAATTTCAAGTTTAAAATGTCAACCTCAATTTTGACATATTTATAATCTTCATTAAAAATCCTTTAAAATGAATACAAACACGACATATTTATCTTCAATGTTAATGAAGTTATGGTCAACTTCCGGTTAAGAATGTCAACGTCAATTTTGACATATTTGTAATCGTCGTGAAAAATCCTTTAAAATGAGTCCAAACATGATACGTTTAATTCCAATATTACTCGAGATATAAGCAACTTCCGGTTTGAAATGTCAATGTCATTTTGACATATTCTTAATTTTTATAAAATGTCTTAATATTTGTCACAAAAACAAAAATATAATAAAAAAAAAAAAAAAAGTAAGGTTGGTATTAATATTTAAAAATTAAATTGCTATCTTCATTGTTGCTAACTTCGGGTTTAATGTTTTTTATTCTAACTTTTTTGTTTTTTGAGATAAGTGCGTCATCTTTGGACTCATTTTAAAGGTTTTTTAATGAAGATGACAAATATGTCAAAATTGACGTTGACGTTTCAAACCGGAAGTGATTGTATTTCCATTAATATTAAACTTAAATATATCGAGTTTGGACTCATTTTAAAGGATTTTTTATGAAGTTAACAAATATGTCAAAATTAGAAGTTGAAAGTTCGAATTTTTTGGTTTTTTAATAACGATACATCATGAGAGAACACCATGAAGTTGTCTGTTATATGATAACTAACTTCAGATTTAAAATGTCAACCTTAATTTTGACATATTTCTATTCTTCATTAAAAATCCTTTAAAATGAGTACAAACACGACATATTTATCTTCAATATTAACGAAGTTATGGTCAACTTCCGGTTAAGAATGTCAAAGTCAATTTTGACATATTTGTAATCGTCGTGAAAAATCTTTTAAAATGAGTCCAAACATGATACGTTTATTTCCAATTTTACTCGAGATATAAGCAACTTCCAATAAGAAAAAATCAAAAATTAAGGTTGGTATTAATATTTAAAAATTAAGTTGCTATCTTCATTGTTGCTAACTTCGGGTTTAATGTTTTTTATTCTAACTTTTTTGTTTTTTGAGATAAGTGCGTCATCTTTAGACTCATTTTAAAGGTTTTTTAATGAAGATGACAAATATGTCAAAATTGACGTTGACGTTTCAAACCGGAAGTGATTGTATTTCCATTAATATTAAAGTTAAATATGTCGAGTTTGGACTCATTTTAAAGGATTTTTTATGAAGTTGACAAATATATCGAAATTAAAAGGTGAAAGTTCGAACTTTTTGGTTTTTTAAGATAAATGCGTCAAGTTTGGAGTCATTTTAAAGGTTATTTTATGAAAATTGCGAATATAATAATAACTTAATACTTAATGTATGAAAACCACGAATAAATTATTATTACAGCTGACTTACCGCTGTCGTTTGTAAAATGGATAAGATGAGAGATGTTAATCTAATTGTAGAGTCTCTGAAGATGACTAAGGGCCGAAACTAGTTAGACTTAAATTCTAAATTTTTAATTTTATACTAACATCTAGAAAACGACACTGGTACCGGTGTGATTATGTTTCTAGCCCACTTGTAATATAAATAACTATTATCGTCGCGAAAATAGACTGCAAACCGATATCACCGTATCTAACCGTGAATAAATTATAAGTATTTCCGTTCACTTCGCCATTTTTATCGGGGCGGGGGCGGCATTTTTTCGAGGAAGTACACCCTCGCACCACCCTTTAATTTATGACCCTTACGAACCACCGCTGCCATTGACACATTCGCGTGTATCTGGATATATGGTCGTTGTCGACACTTGCCACGAATATACGTTTTCTAACCAAAATAAAAAAAAAATTAATACATATTTTTTCTTCTCTTTTTGGTTTTTCCACCCTTTTTATTTTTCATCCCTTGTTGTTTTCCTCCTGGTTAACTTTCGGAGATGCGGGTGTTTCTTAAGTGGAGATAAGAAGAGGGTCGTCGTCGCGAAAAACGCGTGAGACGAAAGGCTGGGGGGTTGGTGGCGGCGTCCGAGGCGGTGGAAAAAAGGGAAAAACGTAGGAACGGACGGCCGGTGAGTTATTGTGCGCAAGATAAACGGGCCCGCTCCCGCCCGAAATGAAGTCTGGCTGGAAATTTATTTCTGGCCCCGGTGCAATATCTCCAAGAGAACAGAATTGGACTCCGCCGGCTCCTTCCCGCACTCCCTGCCTTCTCTACGGCCGCCTTCTTGCGCGCTACTCTACCCCCCAAAGGGGGGATGGACGACGCCCGCCGCCACCGGCGTCGCGCCCTAGATTAGCTTTTTATTGGACCTAGGGGCGGTCGGAATTATAAGGGGATGACGGATGGAGGGCTGTTAATTACTTTCCGACGGTGTAATTGTCTTGTCGATATCAGTTTAACTCGTTTTTTATTATAACTTTATTATAACTTATATAACTGTGACCATATAAAGTACTTCCTCTTTCGTGAGTCTAGCCGCACGATTCCTGCCCGAGTTTTCTTTAGGCGAAGAGAACTAACTGGCGCAAGTTAGAGTAATTTCGCCACCTATCTTTCCTGCCACTCGTCTCCCGACAATTCCCGCTTCCGGCCCGAAGTGATATAGTAAATTCCTGGAAGGAGAACGGACGAACATTTCACAACGGGGATGCCTGAACGCATTCCTGTGTCTTCGTCCGACACGCTCCAAGAAACTAGACAACATTATAGCGTCGCGTTTCCGCAATTACCATCAAAAAACTTTTCGAAACAATTCCACACAACACAATATACATTTATTATT
Source organism: Onthophagus taurus (assembly GCF_000648695.1). Lineage (NCBI taxonomy): Eukaryota > Metazoa > Arthropoda > Insecta > Coleoptera > Scarabaeidae > Onthophagus > Onthophagus taurus. The sequence continues at coordinate 455,372 of NW_019280880.1, forward strand.
TTCAAAAAATTTCTTTTAAAAAAGATTTTTTTATACAAAAAATTTAAAAACGAACATTTTTATTTATTTTTTTTAATGATGATAAGTTTTTTTCCCCCCACCTTCGCAGTTATACTTCCGGGGGTGGGTCTCATCGCAGCTTGGGGTGAAACTCCGGCGCGTGACTTTGCATACGGAACCAGCACGCACCCCGAAAAATGTCAATTTGTTCTTCATTAATGGGGGGCACCGTATTAGGGGATCCCTTATATACCTATCATAAATTTTACCCGACATTTTCCAAAAAGGGGTTCAGAGTTATTAAAGGTGTTTACTGTATTATCTCAAGGTTATAATTTTCAAAACATAGTTCATATTACATACATAGTTTATAACAAATTTGATCACATTAAACATTTATATAATTGGGGTAAAGTCTTAACGTTAAAGTCTTCCATTTTTGTATGAAGTGCTCGTCTCGTCGTTTTAATAATATTTATTAATGTTTTAATTTGATTAATGAGATGAACATTTTCTTTTTCTGACAATTTGGCTGATGATGACTAATAATAGTCGAAACCGGTAATAATTATTTTACAAGCAAGTAAAAAGTTTTTTATTAAATATTTTCTTTTACATATATAATAAGCTTGCAACATGGATTCCTACAAAAATTAATAGTTATTTATATTACAAGTGGGCTAGAAACATAATTACAGTACGAGTGTGGAGAATTGCACGACGAGGTCGTAGACCGAGTCGTGTAATCACACGAGTATCACACCTGGTATTGTTTCTCTGTACGTAGATAGCACTTTTTCTTTTATATTGTTGCTCGTTTCAATAAATTAAGTCTGTTCTGATTAGGCTAAAAATGCATTACGTAATGAAACCAGTGCGGTAATGAACTTCATTACGTAACTCAAATCAGCTCAATTTAGTGCGGTAATGATGACTTATCCAAGCAGTCGTAGATAATAGTTATTTATATTACAAGTGGGTTAAAAACATAATTACTGTACGAGTGTGAAGAATTGCACGACGAGGTCATAGACCGAGTCGTGTAATCACACGAGTACTGTAATTATGCTCTAGCCCACGTGTGATATACAGCATTTTATCTACGACTGCTAAAAATTACTAAAAAATCAATTTCTTTAAAAAAGTCTATTTGACATTTATAAAAATATTTTGAAATGATTGTTGACAATTTTGAATTGTCAGTTTCAACAACATGTTTACTCATCTGGAATAAGTGTTTTGAAATGTAAAAACATAACAATTAATGTTTATAATAAATAGTATTGTTTCTCTGTAAGTAGATAGCACTTTTTCTTTTGTATTGTTGCTCGTTTCAATAAATTAAGTCTGTTCTGATTAGGCTAAAAATGCGTTACGTAATGAAACCAGTGCGGTAATGAACTTCATTACGTAACTCAAATCACCTCAATTGAGTGCGGTAATGATGACTTATCCAAGCAGTCGTAGATAAAAAAAATTATATAATAGTTTTTAAAATGATTGATTCAATTTAAAAATTATTTTCTCAAAAACTAACTGATGTTTTCAAAAACGCTTTTCACCATTAAGAAGAGCATATTTTTGTTTATACATAGTGATAGTTACATAACAATTTTATAACAAATCGATTTTTTAGCAATTTTTATAATTATAGAAAGTGCTAAAACATTCGATTCAGTTTAAAAATTATTTTCTCAAAAACTAAATGATATTTTAAAAAACGGATTGCAACATTAAAAAGAACACATTTTTCTTTATAAATTGTGTAAGTTTTAGATCGATGGCTTAAGAAATCGATTTTTTACGATTTTTTGTAATAATCATAGAAAATGTTGCAATTTTCGTTTGAATTCAAACATTATTTTCTCAAAAACTAAATGATGTTTTCAAAAACGGATTTCATCATTAAGAAGAGCACATTTTTGTTTATACATAGTGATAGTTTCATAACAATTTTATAACAAATCGATTTTTTAGCAATTTTTATAATTATAGAAAGTGCTAAAACACTCGATTCAGTTTAAAAATTATTTTCTCAAAAACTAAATGATATTTTAAAAAACGGATTGCAACATTAAAAAGAGCACATATTTCTTTATTAATTGTGCAAATTTCGAGCTGATGGTTGAAGAAATCGATTTTTTATAATAATCATAGAAAATGTTACAATTTTCGTTTGAATTCAAACATTATTTTCTCAAAAACTAAATGATGTTTTTAAAAACGGATTTCACCATTAAGAAGAGCACATTTTTGTTTATACATCGTGGTAGTTTCATAACAAATCGATTTTTTACGAATTTTTATAACTATAGGAAGTTCTAAAACCCTCGATTCAGTTCAAAAATTATTTTCTCAAAAACTAAATAATATTTTCAAAAACGGACTTCAACATTAAAAAGAACACATTTTTCTTTATAAATTGTGTACGTTGTAGATCGATGGCTTAAGAAATCGATTTTTTACGAATTTTTATAATAACCATAAAAAATGTTACAATTTTCGGTTGAATTCAAACATTATTTTCTCAAAAACTAAATGATGTTTTCAAAAACGGATTTCACCATTAAGAAGAGCATATTTTTGTTTATACATAGTGATAGTTTCATAACAATTTTACAACAAATCGATTTCTTAGGAATTTTTACAATTATAGTAAGTGCTAAAACCTTCGATTCAGTTTAAAAATTATTTTCTCAAAAACTAAATAATATTTTCAAAAACGAACTTCAACATTAGAAAGAGCACATTTTTCTTTATAAATTGTGCAAGTTTCGGGCTGATGGTTGAAGAAATCGATTTTTTACAATTTTTTATAATAATCATAGAAAATGTTACAATTTTCGGTTGAATTCAAACATTAATTTCTCAAAAACTAAATGATTTTTTCAAAAACGGATTGCACCATTAAGAAGAGCACATTTTTGTGTATACATAGTGATAGTTTCATAACAATTTTACAACAAATCGATTTCTTAGGAATTTTTACAATTATAGAAAGTGCTAAAACCTTCGATTCAGTTTAAAAATTATTTTCTCAAAAACTAAATGATATTTTCAAAAACGGATTTCAACATTAAAAAGAACACATTTTTCATTATAAATTGTGTAAGTTTTAGATCGATGGCTTAAGAAATCGATTTTTTACTAATTTTTATAATAATCATAGAAAATGTTACAATTTTCGTTTGAATTCAAACATTATTTTCTCAAAAACTAAATGATGTTTTCAAAAGCGGATTTCACCATTAAGAAGAGTACATTTTTGTTTATGCATAGTGATAGTTACATAACAATTTTACAACAAATCGATTTTTTAGCAATTTTTATAACTATAAACAGTGCTAAAACCTTCGTTTCAGTTTAAAAATTATTTTCTCAAAAACTATATGATATTTTCAAAAACGGACTTCAACATTAAAAAGAACACATTTTTCTTTATAAATTGTGTAAGTTTTAGATCGGTGGCTCAAAAAATCGATTTTTTACGAATTTTTATAATAATCATAGAAAATGTTACAATTTTCGTTTGAATTCAAACATTATTTTCTCAAAAACTAAATGATGTTTACAAAAGCGAATTTCAGCATTAAGAAGAACACATTTTTGTTTATACATCGTGGTAGTTTCATAACAACCTAATAACAAATCAATTTATTACGAATTTTTATAACTATAGAAAGTGCTAAAACCTTCGATTCAGTTTAAACATTATTTTCTCAAAAACGAAATGGTATTTTCAAAAACGGGGTTCAACATTAAAAAGAGCACATTTTTCTTTATAAATTATGTAAGTTTCAGATCGATGGCCTAAGAAATCGATTTTTTACGAATTTTTATAGTAATCATAGAAAATGTTACAATTTTCGATTCAGTTCAAACATCATTCTCTCAAAAACTAAACGAAGTTTTTAAAAACGGGTTACACTATCAAAGAAAGCACAATTTTATTTATACATCTTGAAAATTTCAGAATAATTTTTAAAGAAATGGAGGCAATATTTTTGATTAAGTTTCTAATTTGTGAATTATTACAGAAATATATTAAGATGTGAAGCCCTATCTTATTCATGGTAATTTCTCAAATATTTTACAATCAATTATTATAAACAATTCGATTGGATTTAAGAAAGTAATCTCTCCGAAAATTTACTTAGAAATCTGCAATCTAAGCGCAATACGGTAAGATTAGCATGCCTAATAGGGACAACCTTGAGCCCTATGGGGAGTAAGCCAATACAAGGGGAGAATTTCAGTTTCAAAATGGGGTGAATTTGCGGTTTGAAACAATCCACGATAAATTTATGGGGAATTAAACTCAGATATCTTCTACACAACTCTTTAATTTTGTTGTATATAAAAGCTCATTTTATGTATTTACTTAGAAGTGGTAAAACGACGATTTTACGTGATGGGATCGCCGACCAGACCAGTAAATCTCCAAAGGTAACCCGAGGGTCCGAAACAACCACTACAGAGATAACCCTTAAAGCCCAAATAACGTTATTCCCAAATACCTCTTGGGAGTTTCAAATAAACTTGGATTTTAACCTTTTTAAGCAAATTTTGATCGAGAAAGATGTCATCTTAATCTAAGAACTGTTTTTCGGGCGTTTGTCTTTGTATAAAACGACGGTATAAACCAATAGAGAGGAAATGCGTCCAGGAAGCCTTGGAGACGTTGATGAAGAGAAATGGTGGAGGCGCTCGTCGGGTTCGCAAACGGTGATGTACGATTTGGAGGGTTCCGTTTGAATACTTAATACCTAAGGATGGCCTTACTCTGCAATGCGGAGGGTGGAGGATTTTGAAGGAATTTGTCGTTTTTTTTTTGGTGGGGGTAATTCCTGAAGATTTATAACTTCTAGATTTGAAATTTCAGCTTTGTGATTTTAATAATGTTTGATAATGTATGCTGGGGATGAACTATGAAGTAAATTATCTAAATGCTCATAAAGTAGCTAGATGAATTGTTAACATGAATTGTTATAAAGTAGTGTCCAAACTCGTAGTTTCTATTATCGCGAAAGAATTTTATTTTCCGACTGAATCGAAAACAGCGCAAATAAAACTGAAATTATGACTTGGAAAATTCGGGGAAAACAGTGGAAATTCGCTCGATAAATCTTAGCTTTCAGCCCAGATTTATTAAACCCGAACATAATTCAGCCGGACAATTCGAATGGACAGCCAAAAACACCGATATTTTTTTCCGCGGGTGCTCGAAAAAAAGTCCGGGCCCAACTAATTCCATTACACGTTTTTACCGTAACTTATTTAATAAATTTTCCGGTGGTCGAGTTCGTTTCCAACCCCCAACGAAAAAACAAAAAAAAATTATCAGTTTCGAAGTTTAGATTTTTCCAAGTTTTGGCGTTTATTATTTCAACGCGTTAATCAGCTTCAGTAAATAATAATTTTCAACGAGAAGCTGAAACGGTTTTCGGTGGGGGTGGTTTTTGGACGAGGGGGTGGTAGTACGAAGGGCGGGATCGCCGAGGCGAGAACGCTAGCGCTGGAGCCTGAACATATATTAGAGCTAGCAATGAATCAGAGTTTCAGTTAAATCCACCTTGATGAATGTTTTTGGCTTCATGCCTGTATAAATCCTCAATGCATACCAATGAAGTGAGCCCCCGGCTACCAACCACCTCCCAAAAACCCCCGACCAAACCACCCCTATCTCCGTCTCGCTCCATATTATATAAATATCCTCCAAGTTTCTGGAACTTTGGACCCGCTTTATCACGTAACCAACCCGCCAGCAAAAAAAAATACAAACTCTGTCAACCCTTTTGTTGCGCGCGAAAAACCGGTGCAGAGAGATGAACAAAAAAAAAAAAAAAACAATAAAAAATCCACAGTCGGCGGAGCGCGAAACTGCAAACGTTAATCTGAAAATTCATGAAGCCAGGCCTTTTGCAAGCATAAATCCCGTTGAAAAATACACGACCATCGTTTTACCTGGCGAAAACGCTTTTCTACACTAAATCCAATAGAACTAACCTAAGCAAAATTACATTTCAACAAATAAAATATTTCTTTAATCGTTTTCAAATTTTATTTCAAACTTTGTTTGTTGCATGCTATATGCAGGGATCTCATATGTTACATACAACATGTAGGGACGTTGTGTGTTATAGGTCGACACATAGATCTTAAAATGCAACCGTTCCACGTACTCGCTACGTACGTATATCATTACTCAATCCGGACAAATGAATACACGGCCCCGATCTGCACTGTGCATTTGTAATTTATTTCGGTGATTTATGCCGCGACTGCGTACGTGTCTTCTTAACTAATATGTACGGATCTATCCGTTTGGTGAAACGGCTCGAAACAACGGTTGATGCACGTCCGAACAGTTCAAACAGAGTGACGCGTATTACGAAACGAGGCACAACAACAACCATTCTCTATATCCGTTTAGTAACCATATATACAATAAACATGTTATCAAATAAAATTAATATTTATATAATTAATCCAAGAAATTTATTAATCGGTTATAACGACCATCCAATGATCGCCTTTCGGCTAATGATAAATATGAATTGTTTTTCCAACATATCCTGGAAGCTTTCTATGTGGCGTTTCCCTTACGCCGTCAAGTGTCAAGGTCCACTGATGGCAGTGTAAAATGGTTTAACCAGCCATTATCAGACTTGAGGGCTAGGTACAACCTACTTTGTGAATTGTATAGTCGTTATAAAACAAATAACTTACTTCATTTACGAAACAGTACAAGAGCTATCTATCGGAAAGCTATATCCGAAGCGAAAATTAACGCGACTAGCTCTTTTATCGAAAATTCAAGTAACAAATCTTGGAAACTGATTAATGCTCAGCGGAGGGACAGAGAGAGTCGGTGCTTGGATCTGAATCCAGATGAAGTAAATAATTATTTTGTAATTCGCTACGGTAATGGAAGCTATAACGGTACTCAAACGGGTGCTGTAATGAGACTCCTTACAGCATCCGATGTTGTAATGAGATTTTAGTAACATTTTATGGAACCAGTTCAAGTTGGTGACATTGGGTCATTAATTTTTCTAGTTGTCAATGTGACAATTTTTGTCTATGGATGTTTAAACACGTTCTTAGCATCGAATACAAAGTCGACAATGATGAGGACATTGAATCTGAGCAATTTCTCTTATTTTGGGAGGTGTACATCAAACATTTTTTTCAGGTGAATATATTTTGTGTTTTGACAGTTTCTAATTGTCAATTCAAAGTTTCTATTTTCAAGTGTTCCTGTGTTACCAACTGCTACATACCTATTTCCCTACATTGCCAAAATTTACTTTATTTTTGTTAAAAAAAAAGTGTAAAAACGCGAATTACAAAAAATAGCATAAAAAGCACGTTTCATAAGACTTGAAGCACTCATTCATTAAAAAACTCGTGGCTTCGCCACTCGTTTTTCAACTTAAATTCGTGCATTTCAAGCGTGTCTTACGAAACTTGTTTTTTAATATACTATTTTGTGAACATGCCTGTAACTATTGTTCGAAACTAGTGATGTAAAAAAAGTAACAATTCGTTACACGAGTACTCGTTACTCCGCGAGATCCGAAGTAACTGTTACCGTATCACATCGNAAGATTTTCTCCGTAGATATAGTTCTACAGTTTATGAATTACTTTATCTCATACGCTCAATATAAGTGGTATAAAATATACAAAATTAGTTCGTTATAGCCGATTCTCGACATTTTTAACATTGTAAGGATAGAACTTTTGACGGAACCTGAAGGCATGCTCGTTATATTACGTGTTCGTTATAACCGGTCTTCACTTCATTAACAACAAGATACAATACTTTTATAATACAGTGATGACTCGATAATCCGAATCAATTAAAACAAGGGCAATTCCGATTAAACGATATTTCGGATTACTGGAAACATTCTTTTTATTTGGGGAAATAAAAGAAAATGCAATTAATTGATGCAAATTCAAATTGACGGAAATCTATCAATATTGACAAATTTATGCAACTATGTATAAATAATTAAAATAAATTCTAATTTAATGTTAATTAAAAATTTTTTTCTTATTCTTTTTTGGCTGTTGACTTTTTGGATAATCATGCCGCAATTATGTTTTGTTTGGCATCAATTCTTCATTGCTGTACAAGTTTTTCCAACATTTCATAATTAACGAAGATGTCATTTTTTTCATGAAGCAGAAAGACATACCGCATGGTACAAATTTATCTTCTAAGAGTCTTTAGGTAAAATAGTTTTATTAAGCGGGTTGTATTCTGATCAATTCTTTTACACCCTGATATTATTTTTTTGTTAGATCCCACCAAAGTTTTATCTGGAAGAGTTTTATAAAATAAAGCTGACTCGGCTGTGTTGTATAGTAAATTAGGGCTTTAGTTTTCTTTTCTAATGTGTTGAGCCAACTTTTTTAAGCGGTGCAATTGCTTGAAAATTATTCTCACCAGCAAAATCAAATCAAATTTCACAAGCGATATCTGTTTCTAAATTTTGCCATCCAGCAAGCACAAGCATAAAAGTAACCCAACCCAACCCAACCCTAGTTTGCTTAGCCAAACATTCATAGAAATTAATCCAAAGACGAAATCTTTTTTTTAAATCATGAATACAATGCATTTTCCATTTTTTTTTGAAGTTCTCCTGTATGCAATGTTTCTCTATTACAAGGACCATGATAGCACTTCTTTCTAAANTGACATGACATTGCACTGACTTACACTTCATTGCACTATGACGTCATACGAGTGCCATGTCGTGCAGAGTAGTGCAGTCCCAACGAACAAAGCTTATGTATAAATAATAAAAATAAATTATAATTTAATGTTAATTAAAAAATTTTTTCTTATTAATTTGCTTCTTTTTTGGCTGTTGACTTTTTGGATAATCATGCCGCAATTATGTTTTGTTTGGCATCAATTCTTCATTGCTCTACAAGTTTTTCCAACATTTCTTAATTAATGAAGATGTCATTTTTTTCATGAAGCAGAAAGTAGACATACTAGAGTCTTTAGGTAAAATAGTTTTATTAAGCGGATTGTATTCTGATCAAGTCTTTTACACCCTGATATTATTTTTTTGTTAGATCCCACCAAAGTTTTATCTGGAAGAGTTTTATCAAATAAAGCTGACTCGGCTGTGTTGTATATTAAATTAGGGCTTTAGTTTTCTTTTCTAATGTGTTGAGCCAACTTTTTTAAGCGGTGCAATTGCTTGAAAATTGTTAAACAGCTTCTCACCAGCTAAATCAAATCAAATTTCACGATATCTGTTTCTAAATTTTTCCAACAAGCACAAGCATAAAAGTAACCCAACCCAACCCTAGTCTGCTTAGCCAAACATTCATAAAAATTAATCCAAAGACAAGATCTTTTTTTTTAAATCATGAATACAATGCATTTTCCATTTTTTTTTTAAGTTCTCCTGTATGCAATGTTTTTCTTTTACAAGGACCATGATAGCACTTCTTTATAAATATCTTCTAATACATAGAAGAGGATTGTAGGATACTCATATTCAGATCNAATAAGTGAAACGTAAGTTATTAATAATTAAATAATAATAATTAAGAAAAATTCTTCGTTATATTCAATATGCGGTGAAAAAGTAAATCCCATAACCTACACTCTATTTTTTGATATTAGTGTACAGTGCATAATAGCGTAACAAACACAATATAATATGTTTTCAAAAATAAGTGTAGTATAATAGTATATTATTATATGAGCATATAATGAGGGCTATTATTCACGAAGATTAAGTTTATGTCACGAGCGTAGCGAGTAGCATAATTAACCTGAGAGAAAAAGGAATTTGTTTAGGTTTTTTTAATGTCAAACATTTAGAAACTCCTAAAAAATTGAATTAAATTGACGTTTTTTGAACTTTTAACGTTTCAAATAACTATTATTAGTCTGGTCAAGATGGCTACCCGTGGATAATGATTAATATTCACCGCTATTATTCACTCCGTGAAAGATGACTACCATTTTGTTTTAGAAAACTCATTCATAAGGTATATTATAAGGTAGTCGTGGACAAAATAAATTCATATAAGTATGTAGTCCAACTAAAACGAGTACTCTATCGCAAACGAGTAATCGAACCTCGAGCTCAAACTAGTACTGGAACCTCAAGCGTAAACGATTACTTGTAACGAGTACAAAGTAACGAATTCTTTTTCTGAAAGTAACTGATAGTTACAAATACTAAAAAGTAACTAAACTTTACATCACTATTCGAAACTTAACTGGAGTACGAAATGATCATATCAGTGTTTACACTATTCCGAGTAATTTTAATATGTTTAGCTTGCAGGCAGTAACACACAATGAGGTTCGCGAAATTTTTCGCGGCCTAAAAAATAGTCCATCTAGAGATATCTTCATAAAAAATAACATAAGCTTATTATGTTCTTCCTTTATGTACATTAATTAATACTGCATTTAAGGAGGGAATATTCCCTGACAGCCTGAAGAAAGCCTCTGTTGTACCGGTGTTTAAAAGTGGTCACTAATTATAGACCGATTAGCATCCTTCCCGTGTTCTCCAAGGTGTATGAGCGAGCAATCTATAATCGAATAATGCCTCACGAAAAAAAATATAATATATTGTATGATAACCAATTTGGATTTCAGGGATTCAGGGGGGTAAATGTGCGGAGGATGCAATAATAAAGTTAACGAATGTTTGCATGGATACTTTCGAGAATGGCGAGTATTGTATTTTTTTGTTCTTGGACCTGTCTCGTGCCTTTCACTGTGTATCGCATACTATTCTAATACATAAATTAATAAATATATATCACTTTGATGATCTTTCTATCAGTCTCATTCACTCATATCTAAACGGGAGGACGCAGGTGACAAGAGTTAATAACTCTACATCTGACTCCTTGCCGATAGTGAGAGGGGTACCACAAGGATCAATCTTGGGCCCTCTCTTATTTCTGTTGTTCTTCAATGATTTTGCTTATTACATAAAAGCAGGTCTTGATAACTGTGATTGCATCCTATATGCTGATGATGCTACAGTCTTAATAAGAGGTAGAAATCGGGATGATACTGCTAGTGGGGCTGAGTTGGCTCTGTCGAGGGCGCGGGACTGGTGCCTTGCGAACGAGCTTTGTCTTAATGAAAATAAAACTGTCACACTTCCGTTCACATTGAGGCAGATTGACGCTCCTTGTCCCGATGTAACCAAGTTTTTGGGCCTCTACATCGCCGCTCCTGCGTTGCGTTTTCACGAACATAGTGTGGAGATGGGCAAAAAAGTTAACCGTAATATATTTCTCCTAAGGCGGCTTGCAGTAACTGTTACGCCAAAAGTAGTAAAAAGTGCTTATTTTGCATTTGTTCATTCCATACTGTCTTACTCTATACTAGCATGGGGAGCAGCCCCTGAAGCTGCTCACATGTTCGGGCTGCAGCGCAGGGCGGTAAGAATAGTAACGGGTTTAGGTTATCGTGATGATTGCAGAAATGCTTTTATTGCGCAGTCTATACTCACCATTCCATCTCTGTACATCCTTCGCTGCGTGGGATACATCTTGGAGAGCATGAACTCCTTAAGGATGCACGGTGATATTCACCCGTATGAAACGCGTGGGAGAGAAGACCTCTACCCAGACTTTGCGCGGTTATGCAAGACACAATCAGGTCCTATATACATGGGACAAAAATTGTATAATCACCTGCCACATAGTGTGAGAGCTCTTCCAGCGGACGAGTTGCTTGGGAAGTTAAAAACATTCTTGCTAAAGAAGGGATTCTATTCTATACGGGAATTCCTTGAGACCTCCGTAGACCTATTTAGTGCTTGAGATTCATTTTCTCTTTTTTTGTATACTGTAAGTTTGTGGTTTGTGGTCATTTTTTTCTGTTCAACTGGAAAGATTTTCTCCGTAGATATAGTTCTACAGTTTATGAATTACTTTATCTCATACGCTCAATATAAGTGGTATAAAATATACAAAATTAGTTCGTTATAGCCGATTCTCGACATTTTTAACATTGTAAGGACTTTTGACGGGAGCTGAAGGCATGCTCGTTATATCACGTGTTCGTTATAACCGGTCTTCACTTCATTAACAACAAGATACAATACTTTTATAATACAGTGATGACTCGATAATCCGAATCAATTAAAACAAGGGCAATTCGGATTAAACGATATTTCGGATTACTGGAAACATTCTTTTTATTTGGGGAAATAAAAGAAAATGCAATTAATTGATGCAAATTCAAATTGACGGAAATCTATCAATATTGACAAATTTATGCAACTATGTATAAATAATTAAAATAAATTCTAATTTAATGTTAATTAAAAATTTTTTTCTTATTCTTTTTTGGCTGTTGACTTTTTGGATAATCATGCCGCAATTATGTTTTGTTTGGCATCAATTCTTCATTGCTGTACAAGTTTTTCCAACATTTCATAATTAACGAAGATGTCATTTTTTTCATGAAGCAGAAAGACATACCGCATGGTACAAATTTATCTTCTAAGAGTCTTTAGGTAAAATAGTTTTATTAAGCGGGTTGTATTCTGATCAATTCTTTTACACCCTGATATTATTTTTTTGTTAGATCCCACCAAAGTTTTATCTGGAAGAGTTTTATAAAATAAAGCTGACTCGGCTGTGTTGTATAGTAAATTAGGGCTTTAGTTTTCTTTTCTAATGTGTTGAGCCAACTTTTTTAAGCGGTGCAATTGCTTGAAAATTATTCTCACCAGCAAAATCAAATCAAATTTCACAAGCGATATCTGTTTCTAAATTTTGCCATCCAGCAAGCACAAGCATAAAAGTAACCCAACCCAACCCAACCCTAGTTTGCTTAGCCAAACATTCATAGAAATTAATCCAAAGACGAAATCTTTTTTTTAAATCATGAATACAATGCATTTTCCATTTTTTTTTGAAGTTCTCCTGTATGCAATGTTTCTCTATTACAAGGACCATGATAGCACTTCTTTCTAAATATCTTCTAATACATAGAAGAGGATTGTAGGATACTCATATTCAGATCATCGAGTATCGAGTTTTGGTACGGATTACAGAGTACTTCGAATTACCACTCATACGGATTATCGAGACATTACTGTATATGTATAATATTTTTGTAGTTTATACATCGTGATAGTTCCATAACAATTTATTTTATGTAATGTTATATCTTACAATAATTTATTTTCTCAAAAACTAAATGATATATCCAAAAACGGATTTCAACATTAAAAAGAACACATTTTTCTTTATAAATTGTGTAAGTTTTAGATTGATGGCCTAATAAATCAATTTTTTACGAATTTTTATAATAATCATAGAAAATGTTACAATTTTCGATTCAGTTCAAACCTTATTTTCTCAAAAACTAAAGGATATATTCAAAATCGGTTTTCACTATTAAGAAGAGCACATTTTTGGTTATACATGGTGGTAGTTTCATAACAATTTTATAACAAATCGATTTTTTACGAATTTTATAACTATAGAAAGTGCTAAAACCTTCGATTCAGTTTAAAAATTATTTTCTCAAAAACTAAATGATATTTTCAAAAACGGATTTCACCATTAAAAAGAACTCATTTTTCTTTATACATTGTGTATGTTTCATATCGATGACATAATAATTCGAATTTTTACGAATTTTTATAACAATCATAGAAAATGTTACAATTTTCGATTCAGTTCAAACATTATTTTCTCAAAAACTAAATGATGTTTTCTAAAACGGATTTTACCATCAAAAAGAGCACATTCTTATTTATACATCGTGGTAGTTTCATAACAATTTAATAACAAATCAGTTTTTTAGGAATTTTTATAACTATACAAAGTGTTAAAACCTTCGATTCAGGTTAAAAAATATTTTCTCAAAAACTAAACGATATTTTCAAAAACGGATTTCAACACTAAAAAGAACTCATTTTTCTTTATAAATTGTTTAAGTTTCATAGCGATGGCCTAATAAATCGATTTTTTACGAATTTATATAATAATTATAGAAAATGTTACAATTTTCGATTCAGTTCAAACATTATTTTCTCAAAAACTAAATGATGTTTTCAAAAACAGATTTTACCATCAAAAAGAGCACATTTTTATTTATACATCGTGGTAGTTTCATAACAATTTAATAACAAATCAATTTTTTAGGAATTTTTATAACTATACAATGTGCTAAAACCTTCGATTCAGTTTAAAAATGATTTTCTCAAAAACTAAATGATATTATCAAAAACGGATTTCACCATTAAAAAGAACTCATTTTTCTTTATACCTTGTGTAAGTTTCATAGCGATGACCTAATAAATCGATTTTTTATGAATTTTTATAATAATCATAGAAAATGTTACAATTTTCGATTCAGTTCAAACATTATTTTCTCAAAAACTAAATGATGTTTTCAAAAACGGATTTTACCATCAAAAAGAGCACATTTTTATTTATACATCGTGGTAGTTTCATAACAATTTAATAACAAATCAATTTTTTAGGAATTTTTATAACTATGCAAAGTGTTAAAACCTTGGATTCAGTTTAAAAATGATTTTCTCAAAAACTAAATGATATTTTCAAAAACGGATTTCAACATTAAAAAGAACTCATTTTTCTTTATAAATTGTGTAAGTTTCATAGCGATGGCCTAATAAATCGATTTTTTACGAATTTTTATAATAATTATAGAAAATGTTACAATTTTCGATTCAGTTCAAATATTATTTTCTCAAAAACTAAATGATGTTTTCAAAAACGGATTTTACCATCAAAAAGAGCACATTTTTATTTATACATCGTGGTAGTTTCATAACAATTTAATAACAAATCAATTTTTTAGGAATTTTTATAACTATACAAAGTGCTAAAACCTTCGATTCAGGTTAAAAATTATTTTCTCAAAAACTAAATGATATTTTCAAAAACTGATTTCATCATCAAAAAGAGCACATTTTTCTTTATAAATTATGTAAGTTTCAGATCGATGGCCTAAGAAATCGATTTTTTACGAATTTTTATAATAATCATAGAAAATGTTACAATTTTCGGTTAAATTCAAACATTAATTTCACAAAAACTAAATGATGTTTTCAAAAACGGATTTCAACATTAAGAACTCATTTTTCTTTATAAATTGTATATGCTTCATATCGATGGCTTAATAAATCGATTTTTTACGAATTTTTATAGTAATCATAGAAAATGTTACAATTTTCAATTCAGTTCAAACATTATTTTCTCAAAAACTAAATGATGTTTCCAAAATCGGATTTCAACATTAAAAAGATATTATTAGTAATAAAACTTTCAAAAGAATTATCTAAGAAACTGAATTTTTAACGAATTTTTAAATGTTTAATGAATCTAATCCATGAAATTCCCGTTTATAAAACTTTTCGTATTCGTTTTTATTTAATAAATCAAAAAATGAGTTTTGTTTAGTAAATGGATTGTTAAGCGTAAATATAATCGACAAATATCAAATTTATCGTGCGGAAAGGGGACGAGAATTATTTTCGCGCGAAATATTAATTTTATAAATAAATAAAATTTTAGTTCGGGATTTTTGTTGCGGGGTAATAAATGCAAAACTCATTGTAAATAGTGAACAATACCTTTTTATTAAAATAAATTACAGTCACACATGTACAAGACGTAGAACTTGTTGTTTTTTTAGATTAAGAGGAAGAAGGAAAGACGGAACAGGCGAAAAATACAAAGTTATGCGGGATGAGAGCGAGAAAGATAGTACACTATATTTACACAATTGATTTTTTTTTTTTTTCGTCTTCCTAAGTTTTTTTATTACTTTTTTGAGCAACAAGCAACGAATATTATTCCGATCATATTTTTGTATTAATAATAGGTAGAAATTAATGAGTAATAATAAAATTTGTTCTTTCCATTTTTCTTCGTTCGATATAAAATATAATTTATACTTTTTTTTTGATTTATACATTAAAAAAAAACATTTCAAAAACAAAAATATAAACATAATAAAACAAGATTAATTTAAAAAATAATAATTACTATGTATATCGTTTATGTATAATATTTATAATATATAAGCTATACTTAAAAGCTATTGGAAAAAGAGATTTAATTTTAATTTTTTTTACAAATCTATGTACAATTTTTTTAAACTTTAAACATTATAAAAATTAAAATAAAATTTATACACAGTTAGGTGCTGCATATAAAAAAAATAATCGTTCCTTATCACACCGGGTTTTTTATATTAATTAATTACATTTATTAAAAAAATACTACACTTAATATTGCAAGGTACAAGTTCCGACCTTTTTTACAATTCAATTTATTGAAATCTTTGTTAATTTTTAATTTTAACTTTTAATTAAGTAGAAAAACCGTATACGTGTTGAGTTGTACTATCGTTCAGTCCTTAAATAAAATTAACTAACTTAAAAATGGGACCAAAAGAAAATCCTACATTTTTAATACCAATCTAATTCTAAGACGTTACACACTATCATTTTTTTTGTTAATAGTTTTATTCACACATTTACGTATAAATTCTTTAGGCGAGAGATTTCTGCAAACTATTTACACGTTTAAACATTTACATAGATATCTAAATCCTTTTCTGTTTATATGACTAAATTTTCTAATTTCTAATAGGATAGAAGAGAAGCTTTTATAACCGGTGTGAAAGGAAATAATAATAAAAATAAAACAACAAAAATGGAGTGTTCATTTACGTATTACGTTATTTAACATCACCGTGATTATGGCACACAAAGAAGTCGCCTAAAATCGATTTTCTTCGATCGAAAAATAGTACTAACTTTTTGTCTGGCATTTGACGTAATTATACTTTAATATTACGTATAATTATTACTTACACTAGAATATAATAATTTTCTTTTTTACACTTACATGCTATAGTATACACAGTTTTGTTCATTCAAAAGAACTTTTTATTCGATTATTCGATTTAATAATTATATAGTTCTCGTTTGATTAATAAATTTGATTTATTAATTTTGGAGGGTGTTCAGTACGTATTTATCAGTGCATCTGGTTCCTTGTTCCAAATTTGTTCATGGTATTCTGTGAGGCGTTGATACACTTAGATGGTCCGAGCGAAAGGCCGAAATGGGTCCAAAAACGGTTGCATTCACCGGAAGCGTGAGGTCCGGATCGGTTCTGCAAGTGACGAAGAGAAATTAATTTTTAAAACTAAAATTAACCACTAAATTAAACTAAAAATCTTTATTTCGTGTGGCCTCAAGCTTCCGTTAAATGTTTATTACTTTTTTTATTTCAATTTCGCGGGATGATTCTTGTTTCGTCGATAAATCGGAAAAAAAATCTATTTTCGGGTTTGAATTGGTCCCCAAACTAACAATGGAAGGGATGTGCATAGTGCAAAGCGGATAATGTAACGTTCGCCACGTTATTTATGAACGTAAAACAAAGCGATCATAAAACATTTAACATAATCAGATATCGCGACGTTCAAAACCACATGCGACCTTTGACCTAGAACGATTTTACCCCGACGCTATTCATAAAATCAAAATTATTTATTATAAATCATTTTGAGACTTTAAATTTAAAAAAATATATACTATTAATTAATGTAGCATAAAAATATTTCTTTCATTTTAACCAAGTATCCTTAATACATTATCAATTGATTTTAACCATTTTGACACACACCAATCACCTTTTCAAATTTCCGCCAAACTTGAAAAGCCGTCAAAAAAAAACAAAAACAAATTTTTAAATATAATGAATATAATATAATTGATAAGAATCATTTTGGTTCACACCAATCAGCTTTTTGCATATTCTAAATGACTTGAATTCTTCTTCTATCATTACCAAGGAACCTTAAAACTAGTGGTGGAACCACTCACAGGAATTAGTATCTCTTTTAGGTGTTGGATTATTATTATTATTATTATATAAAATCTTTTGCTACAATTTCGTTTAGTTTTCTTCTCTTCGCTTGTAATTCATCATCATATTCATTACTAACAGAACTATCGCTGTTATCACTTTTGATTATTAATTAAAGTATCCTCTTTTTAATGCAAAAAGCCGTTTCGAAAAATCACTTTTAGATCTTGAGAAATAAATTTTTGAAAAAATCGAAAATTTTTTCTAATTTTGCAATTTTCGTCAAAATTAAGTTTTAAAAATTCATATAAAATCCATTTTTTGGAATATGAGTATGAAAATTTCCCAAAGTGTTAATAAAAGTGTCCTCTTTAAAATGAACCAACCCTTTTTGAAAAATAACTTTTAGTTTTTGAGAAAACAATGTTTGAAGTTTTGATAAAATTTTCGATGTTACAATTTTTATCGATAATTTTCAAAATTCGCTATAAAATTAATTTCTTGAAGGATCCTTGTGGAAATATCACCAATTATTAATTAAAGTATCCTCTTTTTAATGCAACAAGCCGTTTTGAAAAATCACTTTCAGTTTTTGAGAAATAAATTTTTGAAATGATCGAGAATTTTTTCGAATTTTGCAATTTCGCCGATTAAGTTTTAAAAATTCGTATAAAATC
>NW_019280880.1:474624-505780 GCF_000648695.1 Onthophagus taurus
GTAATTTGTTTATAGAATCACTTTTAGTTTTTGAGAAAACAATGTTTGAAGTTTTGATAAAATTTTCGATGTTGCAATTTTCACCGATAATTTTCAAAATTCGGCATAAAATTAATTTCTTGATGGATCCTTGTGGAAATATCACTAATTATTAATTAAAGTATCCTGGTTTTAGGGTTGCTCCTGTTCTTAAATCAGTAATGTGGCAATATAGGGTATCACTTCAGAAATGTAAAAAAATGCATTCAATGTTCTGCCAACTTTTAAATAAATGCAAAGACACCAAAATAATTTTTTTTTAAGAACAATAGGTACTATTAACCACAAGACTCACAAGAGTGCTAGATATTGCTTGCAGAAGGATAGATAGTATTGGATTTTTGCTATTAGAATATTAGATAGAAGAATAGATGCTTGTAGAGACGAGATGTTATTGGCAGAACACGAGATATTGCTGACAGAACACTATGTACTGATGGCACAACATTAAATATTACTTGCAGAAGATTAGATACCATGGCAGAAGGCTAAATACTGCTAATAAAACACTAGGAGTCGCAAAAAAAAAGACTAGACACTGATAATGATAGAGTGAATAAGGCTAATAGAAGAATAAATGCTTGCAAAAGACGAGATGGTGTTGATACAACACGATATATTGCTGGTAAAACACTACTGGTTTTATTTACATTAAATTAATTCATTTCTGAGTCAGACTTTTTTTCATGTTTGATGTCAAGAGACATTCGCTGAACTATGCAGGTTGTATTTCTAGGAGATCCGAACTGGAAAGAAAGAAAACTGTAAAAAAAAAAGTTGGGTATTGGCGAAACGAAAGCGTTCTTCTCCCGGCAGCGAACCGGAAAAACGGAAGTCGACAAACGGCTCGCATATATACGAGCGAATCTGCAAGGATAGGGAAATTTATCGCGTGTAGATGGGACTTGGAGTTTCTGAGAAAAAGAACCCTCTTTCTCCTCCTCCTCTTCCTGATCCTCCCCCTTCCTACTTCACGGCGTGATGTTGATGTGGACGCAAGACAATGAAAACGGCGGAAGATAATAGATAAGCCGTAAAAAAAGAGGATTCGTTACGCTCCAATTTTAAAGTTTGCTTTTTTTTTCTTTCTTTGCCGGATTTTTTTTAACAAGGACGAAACTGTTATAGATCACCTGAGAAGACATTTTACCTTTCTTTTACTAAAAATAGGGATTATGAAATTTACAAATAAGAAACAAAGTCTTACCTGAGTCATGATTTTGCGTGAAGTGAACTCTATTCAAAGTGTTTTGAGACATAAATCTTGAAAAAATTTGGTTGTTAAATTGTTAGTTTCCTGTGGTTAAGCATTGTCATTTCTCAGTATAAAGGGGTTGATCATAAATATATCCTCCTCGTTTGGTTCATCGATTGTTATGCAATATTTAACGTAATCCGATGACGGATTCGGTATTGCACCGGCGTCGGTGGCGTCGGCGTCGTGCTCATAACTCAGGAATCAATCGGACAGGATGCTCTGTATGGCGTGGTTATTCGAACCCGGGATTCGACTCATTTAATATTTCTAAACGGGGGTGGAAACGCCCCCCTCGCACCACCGAATCAGTCGATAAATCGGAGCCCCGGTCCGCGACTAAATTAACTCATGCATTTCGGATTGTAATTCGGAATCGCGCTGAGGCTCCCGATTTCGAATTGATTGCTTTTTCCGCGACGCTGATTTATGAACAACCTCCCAGGCCAATTTACTTTTGATTAGACACAAAAATCATCTGTTGTTGAGTAGATATATAAAAAATTTGTTTAAAATACACAAATACCTAGTTAGGATTTTTGCAGGAAAGATTGGATTTTTTGAAAAACATCTCTATTAAGGTTCTAACCATCTTTTCCAAGTTATTTGAGCCATTCTGACACTTGAAATGCATTCAAAAGACACCAAAATCAATTTTTTTGATATAATCATCCTTATTATGTATCATGGAGTCACTTTTAATTGATTAGAATCGTTTTGATTTACACCAATTAACTTTTTCCATATTTTAAATAACTTAATTTTTTTGAAAAACATCTACATTAAGTTTCTAACATCTTGTATTATTACCAAGGAACCTTAAAACTATATCAAGCTATTTGAGTCATTTTGACACACCTCAATCACCTCCTTCAATTTTCTGGTAACTTTGAAGTGCATGCAAAAGAAACCAAAATCAATTTTTTTAAGAACAGTGGGTACTGTTAATCACAAGACTCATAAGAGTGCTAGATATTCCTTGCAGAAGGATGGATACTATTGGATTTTTGTTATTTTGCTACTAGAATATTAGGTATTGCGTAGATAGAAGAGTAAGTGCTAGCAGAGACGAGATGCTGTCCGCAGAACACGAGATATTGCTGACAGAAGACTAGGTACTGATGGAACAACACTAAATATTAGTTGCAGAAGATACGAAGAAGGTAATAAAATACAAGGAATTACAAACAAAAGCTATTTGAGCCATTTTGACACACCCCAATCATCTTTTTCAATTTTCTGCCAACTTTGAAATGCTTTCAAAAGTCACCAAAATCAATTTTTTTGATATAATCATCCTTATTATGTATCATGGAGTCACTTTTAATTGATTAGAATCGTTTTGATTTACACCAATTAACTTTTTCCACATTTTAAATAACTTGATTTTTTTGAAAAACATCTACATTAAGTTTCTAACATCTTGTATTATTACCAAGGAACCTTAAAACTATATCAAGCTATTTGAGCCATTTTGACACACTTCAATCACCTTTTTCAATTTTCTGGTAACTTTGAAGTGCATGCAAAAGAAACCAAAATCAATTTTTTTAAGAAGAATGGATACTGTTAATCACAAGACTCATAAGAGTGCTAGATATTCTTTGCAGAAGGGTAGATACTATTGGATTTTTGGTATTTTGCTACCAGAATACTAGGTATTGCGTAGATAGAAGAATAAACGNGATATTCCTTGCAGAAGGATGGATACTATTGGATTTTTGTTATTTTGCTACTAGAATATTAGGTATTGCGTAGATAGAAGAGTAAATGCTAGCAGAGACGAGATGCTGTCCGCAGAACACGAGATATTGCTGACAGAAGACTAGGTACTGATGGAACAACACTAAATATTGGTTGCAGAAGATACGAAGAAGGTAATAAAATACAAGGAATTACAAACAAAAGCTATTTGAGCCATTTTGACACACCCCAATCATCTTTTTCAATTTTCTGCCAACTTTGAAATGCTTTCAAAAGTCACCAAAATCAATTTTTTTGATATAATCATCCTTATTATGTATCATGGAGTCACTTTTAATTGATAAGAATCGTTTTGATTTACACCAATTAACTTTTTCCATATTTTAAATAACTTGATTTTTTTGAAAAACATCTACATTAAGTTTCTAACATCTTGTATTATTACCAAGGAACCTTAAAAGTATATCAAGCCATTTGAGCCATTTTGACACACCTCAATCAGCTCCTTCAATTTTCTGGTAACTTTGAAATGTATGCAAAAGAAACCAAAATCAATTTTTTTAAGAACAATGGGTACTGTTAATCGCAAGACTCATAAGAGTGCTAGATATTCTTTGCAGAAGGGTAGATACTATTGGATTTTTGGTATTTTGCTACCAGAATACTAGGTATTGCGTAGATAGAAGAGTAAATGCTTGCAGAGATAAGATGCTGTTGGCACAAGACGAGATATTGCTGACAGAACACTAGGTACTGATGGAACAACACTAAATATTGGTTGCAGAAGATACGAAGAAGGTAATAAAATACAAGGAATTGCAAACAATTTTCTGCCAACTTTGAAATGCATTCAAAAGACACCAAAATCAATTTTTTTAAGTTTTCTAACTTGCTCTATCATCACCAAGAAACCTTAAAACTATATGAAGTTCTTTGATTTCGAATTGATTGCGACGCTGATTTATAAGCAACCTCAAAAATGATCTGTTATTGAATAGATATATAAAAATTGTTTAAAATAGAACCTACTTTAGAAGATGTTTTATGGTTTTTATCGAGACGAAACGCATTAAAACCTAGTTAGGGATCCTCCATCGTTTTTTAGGGGAAAACCGCGACGTTTTTTATCAGGCAACAGGAAAAAAAACGCTAACAAATCTCTGTCGCGAGCACTTCTCCCAAATTTAAAGTGCCCTTATCGAAAGGTAATCTATATTCCGGGTCTCGGCTGGCGCAGGAAAGACTCTCCCTTCATCCCTCTTCCCTCTTCTTCGTTCCTTTTTGTTTATCTTCGTTCCTCTTCAGTTTCCTTTCGTCCCTTCTCTTCGTCAGTGCCTCTTCCAGCCGGGGGTTTTTGGCTCGCTTGAACAACCCCCAGGCAGCCATGCAACCGGCAATCTATCACGACCTGACGCCCTTCTCGTTGCTATGGAAATAAATCTTCCATCATACCCTGTTTCTAATAGGGCTTCCACCAACACCAACCAAACCCCCATTTTCGTTTCTCTCTCGACCCTTTAATCTAATTTCAGGTCGGTTTTGTCAATTACCTTACAAATTATTGTAAGATGTAAAAATAACCGTGACATAACTTGCTAAAAATAACACGTTCTATCTATTTGGGTGGCAATTGATAAACGATATGATTACTAATTTTGTTTCGCAATTGGGATCTCATCAACAACACACCGGATGTCGACTCCATTCTATCGCCTCGTCGAGCGGAAAACATGCGTAAGCATGCTAATCTCAAACTCCAACACGAATCGGAATGTTTATTAGATCATTAAATACAAAAAAAGCAGTTCTTAACAAACAATAAGAAACGGGTAAAGAGGACATCGATGGATTATAAGTCGAATATAAAGTATAGCGTATCGGATATTAATTGGTCGTAATGGTAGAATAAATCTTAAGGAAAATATTCCGGACGACGACCACGCGAAGCAAATCGGAAGAAATACGAGCGACCGCGTCCCGTTTACATAATGTTAATGCAAATCAATTGCTTGTGACTACCGGGCTCACCGATAAATCAATTATGCCGTGATTTGATACATTAAGGTGCCCGTCATACTCGGTCATGATTTACGGACCGGTTGATGAATTATTAGCGTCTGCCCTTCTAAGCGTACGTCCGTTTCAACGGTCGACGAGCCACCCGTTTCAATGTTTGAGAGCAAATCTACGTAAACAACATTAATACACGCAAGGTATTACTCAAGAATAAGATCATTAAAAACTGGTTATTCTAAGTAGAGTACATTAAATCAAATCTACAATATCATTAAGGTACTTAACTTGAGAACTTTTTCCTAAAACACTTTGCAATATTATTTATATTCTTCTTTTTATATTTTCTACAAGGCTAGAAATCTCGTTAATGTTTAAAATGAGACAACTTAAGAAAAAATCACCATTATAATAATATATAAGAGATTAATCTAGTAAAAGTTTCATTTCAATATCTTAAGATATCGATTTATTATAATTTTTTGAATTTTACTCAAAAATATTAAAAAGTTAAAAAACACGATTCAACTGAAAAGTTATTATCTCAAAAAGTAATCGAGATACACCAAAACTTTATTTTTTATTCTAAAGCGGATACTTTACTCTATAATTTAGTGAGAATTTAATTTCGATATCTTAAAAAATCGATTTGTTATGATTTTTTGAAAATTACTCAAAAATATTAAAAAGTTAAAAAACACGATTCAACTGAAAAGTTATTATCTCAAAAAGTAATCGAGATACAACAAAACTTTATTTTTTATTATAAAGCGGATACTTTACTCTATAATTTAGTGAGAATTTTATTTCGATATCTTAAAAAATCGATTTGTTACGATTTTTTGAAAATTACTCAAAAATATTAAAAAGTTAAAAAACACGATTCAACTGAAAAATTTTTATCTCAAAAAGTAATCGAGATACAACAAAACTTTATTTTTTATTATAAAGCGGATACTTTACTCTATAATTTAGCGAAAGTTTCATTTCGATATCTTAAGATATCGATTCATTATAATTTTTTGAAAATTAACTTGGTTAACCTTATTTTTGAGATAATTACTCTGTATACATATATAAATAAATCTTCAATGTTATTTTTTTTGAAAATAATTAAGCAGACATAAGTAGACATAATTTGCTTGGACGGTAATGAGAATACCCTGTTAGAATGTTGGGGATAAAGAGAGAGACAAAGAAAGAGAAGAGTAGGGGTGTTGGGGAGAATAATGGGGAGCAATCTATTTTTGTACAACAGCTCGTGCGGCCGCCCGGGGGGAAGAGAGGGTAAAAATTGCAGATGTATATCTCGCACCCTCCCCTGCGTGGCGGGCTCTCGGGGCGAAAAAATACGGCCACTTTAAATTTAAACAAGTGTAAATGACACCGCGCTAATTATGGTTTATCTTTCGCCACGTCCCTTCCCGTTTATCTTCATACAGTTAAAAATTTCATAAAGTGCTTTTCGCTTAGCCACGTCAACCCTTACATTTGCTTCTGTCAACGAATAAAAAAAAGTTTTTGTTTAAAACAAATTCTGCAGATAGATATTTCTGGTTTAAAATTTTTCAGGGCAAAAGCGTTCAGTATATTATCCGCGTTGCAGACAATACCGCCGGTCATAAATCAACCGGTCATAAATTTATCCGTCGTTCCTCTTCTTTCGGTCGAAGCGCATCGCTCGCATTCGCTCTCACACCCTTTTTCAAGACTCCATGAAATCCTTCTCTATCTCGTCCTTCCACGACTACAGATACATTATCCTCTGTCTAGTCATATGAATTTGTCGCACCATTAACTAAATTGTTGACCTAAGAGCTACTACGAAGATTTTCCTCAACATCAACATCTTTTTTTATGTAGTTCGTTAATTATTTACAAAAAAATTGTTTGTTTGCATCTTAAAAGAAAAAAATGTAGGCGAATTAGCATTGATAGGAATCTCGAGGTCTGAATTGAATGAGCCCAGATCTTTGCCAGTGTGGTCACGTCAACTTGTCACCGCCGTTCATTCCCTTTTTTTACTTGATTTTCGATTCTTCTTCTTTGACGATGGTTTTACGGCGAATAAAGACGTTAAGGAGGTTTATCTTAATTCAATGGAAAAGACATTAATTAAGTTGCTTATAAATAAAGCCAGTTTAGTTAAAAATGTTTAGATAAGATTTTTTTTATTAAATAATTGGTGGAAGCGCCGGATTAAAAAAAAATCGTTATTAAGAATTAAGTTGTTACATTGTCTGGCGAATTTCTTCCCTTTTCATTGTAAATCCTCCATTATAAATAACGTTATTATTATATAGTTGTTTGCGAAGCGGAATATCGTACTAAATCGCGATATTTGCTTCCCTTCCCACCCCTTTGGCGGCGGTAGAGGCGGCGGCGGCGCTGCCATCGTCCTTTTACCCGACCGCCTCAGACTCGAACTTCCGTTGCGATCAGACTGTGACCAAAGACCATTATTATATCCCAAATAATTCACCGTCTAAATATAAGAACGTGAGCCAACGAAAAATGCATACACAATCCCGAAAACTAGACTAATTTATGACCAAGGGGTTGATTTTAGAAAACTTTTCGATTTAAATTAAAAAAAAAAATTAATGATTGATTAGATTCTTTTTTAACAACATGTAGTTTTCTTAGTAACATAAAAAAAGAACTTTACTGAAGAAAACGGGGAAAATCGAGTTGGCCAATAAGTCAAACGCGCCATCTGTCGGAGCATCCGGCCAAAGCAAAAACTCGAATTACAAGCGAGTAATCTAATTGCCGCAGAATGGCCATAAAGCTATCCGCGCGACGATAGAGACATCTTGCGGCCGGCGCGGAACCCGTTCCGCAAAATAGCCATAAAGCAAGCCGGTGGACGCCCATAAATCCCGCTATGGAACCCGCCCCGCGGCCCCCACGGTACCATACGGCTCTTCGAACCCGACCCCAAACACGTACAAATTTGCAATTACTTCCTTTAAGAACCGTCACAACTTGACATCCTTATTTAACAAATCGTTTTAGATTTTCGAAAATATTCCTCATTCCAATTCTTCTTGAACTTTTGCAAATTTTAGGTTGAGCAGAATTTCTGATCAATTTAATTTACTATGCATCGGATTCTTCATCATGTCAATAATATAAAATATGAAATCTGCGCCATTCCCCATTACTTTAAAATTTCAGTTTTCATTAAATTTTTATAAATTTCGAGTTGAGCACAATTTTTGATCAATTTAATTTGTTCTGTATCAGATTCCTCATCATCTCAAATATAGAATATGTGGAAAATTGTGCTCTGCTAGTCCTTGTTTCTTTGCAAACCCAGTTTTTTTAGAATTTTTGGAAATTTTAGGTTGAGCAGAATTTCTGATCAATTTAATTTGTTCTGCATCAGATTCCTCAACATCTCAAACATAGAATAAGTGGAAAAATGTACTCTATGTTTCTTTATAAACCCAGTTTTCCTTGAATTTTTGCAAATTTTAGGTTGAGTAGTATTTCTGATCAATTTAATTTACTATGCATCAGATTCCTCATCATGTCAATAATATAAAATACGAAAAAAGCATCTGCGCCATTCCCCATTACTTTAAAATTCCGGTTTTCTTTATAAATTTCGATTTGACCATACTTTCTGATCAATTTAATTTGCTCTGTATCTGAATCATCGGATTCCTCATCATCTCAAATATAGAATATGTGGAAAATTGTGCTCGCTAGTCCTTGTTCCTTTGTAAACCCAGTTTTCTTAGAATATTTGGAAATTTTAGGTTGAGTAAAATTTCTGAACAATTTAATTTGTTCTGCATCAGATTCCTCATCATCTCAAACATAGAATAAGTGGAAAAATGTACTCTATGTTTCTTTATAAACTCAGTTTTAATTGAACTATTGTAAATTTTAGGATGAGTACAATTTCTGATCAATTTAATTTACTATGCATCGGATTCCTCATCATGTCAATAATATAAAATATTAAAAAAGCATTTGCGTCCATTCCCCATTACTTTACAATTCCAGTTTTCATTGAATTTTTATAAATTTCGAGTTGAGCACATTTTCTGATCAATTTAATTTGTTCTGCATCAGATTCCTCATCATCTCAAATATAGAGTATGTGGAAAATTGTGCTCTGCTAGTTTTTGTTTCTTTGTAAACTCAGTTTTCTTACAGTTTTTGGAAATTTTAGGTTGAGCATAATTTCTGATCTATTTAATTTGTTCTGCATCGGATTCCTCATCGTATCAAACATAGAATAAATGGAAAAATGTGCTCTTGATACTCTATGTTTCTTTGTAAACCCAGTTTTCCTTGAACTTTTCCAAATTTTAGGTTGAGTAGAATTTCTGATCAATTTAATTTACCATGCATCAGATTCCTCATGATGTCAATAATATAAAATATGAAAAAAAGCATCTCCGCCATTCCCCATTACTTTAAAACTAGAGTTTTCATTGAATTTTTACAAATTTCGATTTGACCACAATTTCTGATCAATTTAATTTGCTTTGTATCTGAATTATCGGATTTCTCATCATCTCAAATATAGAATATGTGAAAAGTTGTGCTCTGCTAGTCCTTGTGTCTTTGTAAACCCAGTTTTCTTAGAATTTTGTGAAATTTGAGGTTGAGCAGAATTTCTGATCAATTTAATTTAGTACGCATCGAATTCCTCATCATCTCAAACATAGAATAAGTGGAAAAATGTGCTCTTGCTACTCTATGTTTCTTTATAAACCCAGATTTAATATTGAACTTAATATTGAACCACCTTGATATTTCACTTTAATAAAAAAATTAAATATAATACTAAATATAATAATAAAGACATCAATCCTCATCATCGCACATACAGAAAATATGAGAACAAGTATTTTTGCCATTTATTAAAAACCCAGTTTTTATTAAATTTTGAAAATTTCGAGCTTGGCAGAATTTATGATCAACTTAATTTGTTCTTAATGTGCTCTTGTTACTCCATGTTTCTTTGTATACCCAGTTTCCCTAGAAGGTTTGAAAATTTTAGGTTGAGCAAAATTTCTGAACAATTAAATTTGTTCTGCATCAGATTCCTCATCATCTCAAACATAGAATAAGTGGAAAAATGTACTCAATGTTTCTTTATAAACCCAGTTTTCCTTGAACATTTGCAAATTTTAGGTTGAGTAGAATTTCTGATCAATTTAATTTACGATGCATCAGATTCCTCATCATGTCACTAATACAGAGCGTTCAACAATGATTGTAAGGTGTTTGAATTTGGCGCGCTTGTCTTTTAGTAACATTTGACAAATAACGTTGGTACCGGCTGGTGTTTTCGACGTATTGCATCGTATTTTTGACAACCAGTGGTAGGTGTTTCACCATTTCATATTTTTCTCTTATAATTGGATATTTATTATCATAAAAGGCTTTTTTTTGTTACCACCTGAATTAC
Source organism: Onthophagus taurus (assembly GCF_000648695.1). Classification (NCBI taxonomy): domain Eukaryota; kingdom Metazoa; phylum Arthropoda; class Insecta; order Coleoptera; family Scarabaeidae; genus Onthophagus; species Onthophagus taurus. Next base: position 485,070 of record NW_019280880.1, read on the forward strand.
GCGTATTTGTGATAGGTAAACAATAGGTTAGAAATGGCTTTCACCGATTTACACAATCGATTTATTATTGATGCTTATTTCCGCACGGGAATACGCAATGAAGAAGGAATTTGGAAGTATTCGTACCAAAACTGCCATCAGCAATTTCAAGAGGAGTTTCCTGAAGGCAACGTTATTTCTGATTCCTTTATTCAACATGTGCGCCGTATAATTAAAAAATTTACAGAAACGTCATCAGTTTGTAAAGGAAAATCTACTGGCCGGCCCACAATTCTAACAGAAGATATCGTTGAAGATGTTGGTGAAAGAATGGAAACAAGCCCCAAGAAATCTTTACGATGCTTATCAGCACAAACAAATTTATCTCTTGGTTCATGTCAAAAGGCTTGTAAAAAAGTGCAAAAAGTGTCAGCTGCAGCTTCCTGATTTTCCTCGTCGCATGCAGTACTGTCATTGGTTTAACGAAGTTTTAAATAATGATAACATGTTAGACCTCACATTTTTCAGTGACGAAGCATGGTTTCACTTGAGTGGTTATGTAAAATTGTCGAATATGGGCTGCAGAAAATCCACATGTGTTCGTTGAAAGTCCTTTACATCCTCAAAAAGTTGGTGTTTGGTTGGCAATGTCTAGAAGAAGAATTATTGGCCCTATTTTCTTTGATTAAAACAGCAATGCAACAAATTATCGAGAAATAATTCTAAATCCATTTATCGAGCAACTGCACGATTTTGAACTGCAGCAGGGTTACTTCCAACAAGATGGAGCAACTACACATACTGCAGGAAGGACGTTAGTGACGCCATTGGATTATTTTATGTTTGGATACTTAAAAACTAAAGTATCCTGTAATCGATTACATAATTTAGATGAATTACGTGAAGCAATTACAGAAGCCGTTCAAGGTTCCAACTCCAGAAACATTGCAAAATGTGTTCAACAATATGAAACGAAGAGTGAACTTATGTTTAGATCAAAATGGACAAAACTTCCAACATTTATTATAACAAAATATGAAATTAGCAAATTTTAGGTTGAGCAAAATTTCTGATCAATTTAATTTGGTATGCATCGGAATTCTCTTCATCTCAAAAATAGAAAATATGAAGAAAGTATTTTTTGCCATTTCCCATTACATTAAAACCCCAGTTTTCATTGAATTTTTGCAAATTTTAGGTTGAGCAGAATTTCTGATCAATTTAGTTTATTCTGCATCTCTTCGATACAAATTAGCAATTACTTCCTTTAAGAACTGTCACAACTTGACATCCTTATTTAACAAATCGTTTTAGTTTTTCGAAAATAACTTAAAAAAGTGAAAAATTGGGAATGAAACGTATTGTAATTTTATGTGGGACTGATACATTTTAAAATGTGCTGAGTGCGCCTCGAATGAGCAATGTGACGTTGGTCGCCGTGCTGTCGGGCGTCCCGACGCTTCCTTCCCCCTTCTTCTCATCCTACAAAATATCCTCCGAAATATCCCCCGAAAAGATCCCCCAGACAAACACGAGATAGAAAGATATATACGGACGTGGAGGGCTCCTTGTGCCTTATCTCTGTTCAAACTCAATAAATAGGAAACTGCAGGGCGTTCTCGACGTGGACCGTGGGGAGGATCGCGAGGAATAGGGGGGGTATGGGGAAAATTCCCGGAGTTTTCTTTTCTCGCTCCAGTGAAATCGGATAAATACGCTACATATATTTCAATATGTTTTCTTGGTCGTAAAAATCGACCATGGATTTGAATACAAATGCAGTAAGAATCAAAAAATTTATTTCAAAAAAATTCTTTTCATCACCCACTTAATTTTAATCCTCATAGTAGCGTGCCCTAAAGCCATAATCGTTCGGGAGTGCGGACATCCCCTAATTGAAATCCGCCCTTTTGAATTACGCCGAACGAAAAAAAAAAAAGCAGATGTTGCCTTTTCTGGTGTGGCGCAGTGGTGGTGGTGGTGGGAAGGAGGAGAGGAAGTTTCAATTAGGGAATGGGAATTAAGCAAGAAGTATCCGGTTCCCAACAACGCTAGCGGGGGAAAGGGACGGAGAAGAGATGTAGGCCCGAAACACCTGAGATCCCAGGACGATAGCGTAAAGAACGAACCACCTATCGTTACGAAGACCATATATAACTCCAGCATAACAGCAGGGTGTTTCCTAGTATAAGCTGATACAAGAAATACGAGGTCTGTGAGCATCGCGTCGCGTATGAAGACATCGGCCTCGCAAGTACTACGCGAGAAACTCGGTTTTAACACACGGCGCGAAGAGAGAAAAGGACTTATGACCTTTTGCCCGGCGCGATCCTACACGGGCAGGCGTCACGGAGAACAATGCATTATAGTTTATGATATAATGTGTTTATCGCCGGTGCCGCGCCATCCGTCCGTATAAATAAAAATAATCCTGCAAGCGCGCGGCCCCGACTTATTAAATTTGCATTTTGGTGGAAACGAACGGACCGTCCGAGCCGAAATGAAGCCGGTTAATCACGCTTGAAAATAGAGACAGAGAGAGAGAACCCTCACTACTGCAGACAAAGCGTATTTCGTTTTAGGTAGTGAAACCCACAGTTAAGCCAAAGCCAACCACCTCAGAGCCCGTAAATTATTGCATATTAATCTCTTCCCTGCAGTATTAGTTACGTTAATTATAGTCCCTTAATATTGAACCACCTTGATATTTCACTTTAATAAAAAAATTAAATATAATACTAAATATAATAATAAAGACATCAATCCTCATCATCGCACATACAGAAANTAATACTAAATATAATAATAAAGGCATCAATCCTCATCATCGCACATACAGAAAATATGAGAACAAGTATTTTTGCCATTCCCCATTACATTAAAAAGTCAGTTGTTATTAAATTTTGAAAATTTCGAGCTTGGCAGAATTTATGATCAACTTAATTTGTTCTTAATGTGCTCTTGTTACTCCTTGTTTCTTTGTAAACCCAGTTTCCCTAGAATGTTTGAAAATTTTAGGTTGAGCAGAATTTCTGAACAATTAACTGAACATAGAATATGGGGAAAAATGTGCTCTGCTAGTCCATGTTTCTTTGTAAACCCAGTTTTCTTAGAATTTTTTGAAATTTTAGGTTGAGCAGAATTTCTGAACAATTTAATTTGTTCTTCATCAGATTCCTCATCATCTCAAACATAAAATAAGTGGAAACATGTACTCTATGTTTCTTTATAAAGTTAAAAAGAGAGACTTGGATGTGTTGTTTTCGCCTGGTTTATGCTTTGCTGAACATATTAAAGCCACAGCAACCACAGCTTTGCGTCTCTTAGGATTTGTCATTAGAAATGGGTACAGTTTCTCAAACTTACAGACGCTGCAATTACTGTTCAATTCTTTAGTGCGATCTAAGCTGGAATATGCGGTAATAGTATGGTATCCCGGGTCAATTCTTTATTCTAATTTAATAGAAACTATTCAAAATAAATTCATTAGGTATCTCTACTACAAAAAATTCCGTGTTTTCATTGGTTTTAGATTGTACGAATTTGCACGCAAATTATTTAAGATCACCAGGTTGTCTCTCAGAAGAAAAATTATATCACTCTGTTTTCTGTATAAAATGTTGAATAATAGTATAAATGCTCCATTAATATTAGAAAATATTGCTTTCTATGCGCCTGCATATTGTGGTAGGCTAAAGAATCTTTTCTATATTCCTCGGTTTTCAACTGAACTGAGACGAAATTCTCCTCTTATTAGAATCCTTTCACTGTACAACACACTGTCGGCTTCTTCCTTCATACCTCTGTTTGGCGTTGGTATTAGATCGTTTAAACAACATTTGACACCTTTGATAAGTGCTGCAGCCACCCAGTAGCCAAACTTGATTTTTGTCATTGAATTCTGTAATTTGTGATGTAATTCTATTCATTTTTTAAAGTTTTGGTTCAATATATCCTCCGCGCGTTCTGTGATGGGTTAATTAACATTTATGCTTGATCTTGGTTGTTTTGTTATTTTTGTTGGTTATATTATGTACTAGTAGAATTAAGTTCTGAAATTTGTAATTAGGGGCAACCCTGTAATTTCGGAAGTAAAATAAATAAATAAATAAACCCAGTTTTCTTTAAACTTTTGCAAATTTTAGGTTGTGTAAAATTTCTGATCAATTTAATTTACTATGCATCGGATTCCTCATCATGTCAATAATAAAAAATATGAAAAAAGCATTTGCGCCATTCCCCATTACTTTAAAATTCCTGTTTTCATTGAATTGTTACAAATTTCGAGTTGAGCACAATTTCTGATCAATTTAATTTGCTCTGTATCTGAATCATCGGATTCCTCATCATCTCAAAATATGAGGAAAAATGTGCTCTACTAGTCTATGTTTCTTTGTAAACCCAGTTTTCTTAGAATTTTTGGAAATTTTAGGTTGAGCAGAATTTCTGAACAATTTAATTTGTTCTGCATCAAATTCCTCATCATCTTAAACGTAGAATAAGTGGTAAAATGTATTCTTTTCCTTTATAAACCTAGATTTCCTTGAACTTTTGCAAATTTTAGGTTGAGTAGAATTTCTGATCAATTTAATTTACTATGCATCGGATTCCTCATCATGGCAATAATATAAAATATTAAAAAAGCATTTGCGTCATTCCCCATTACTTTAAGATTTTAGTTTTCATTGAATTTTCACAAATTACCATTTTAGCACAATTTCCTTATTATTTCAAACATAGAATATGTGGAAAAATGTGCTCTGCTAGTCGATGTTTCTTTGTAACCCCAGTTTTCTTAGAATTTTTGGAAATTTTAGGTTGAGCAGAATTTCTGAACAATTTAAGTTGTTCTTCATCAGATTCCTCATCATCTCAAACATAAAATAAGTGGAAACATGTACTCTATGTTTCTTTATAAACCCAGTTTTCCTTGAACTTTTGCAAATTTTAGGTTGAGTAGAATTTCTGATCAATTTAATTTACTATGCATCCGATTCCTCATCATGTCAATAATAAAAAATATGAAAAAAGCATTTGCGCCATTCCCCATTACTTTAAAATTCCAGTTTTTATTGAATTTTTACAAATTTTGAATTGAGCACAATTTCTGATCAATTTAATTTGCTCTGTATCTGAATCATCGGATTCCTCATCATCTCTAATATAAAATATGAGAAAAAATGTGCTCTACCAGTCCATGTTTCTTTATAAACCCAGTTTTCTTAGAATTTTTGAAAATTTTAGGTTGACCAGAATTTCTGAACAATTTAATTTGTTCTGCATCAGATTCCTCATCATCTCAAACATAGATTAAGTGGAAAAATGTACTCAATGTTTCTTTATAAACCCAGTTTTCATTGAACTTTTGGAAATTTTAGGTTGAGCAGAATTTCTGAACAATTTAATTTGTTCTGCATCAAATTCCTCATCATCTTAAATATAGAATAAGTGGTAAAATGTATTCTATGTTTCTTTATAAACCCAGATTTCCTTGAACTTTTGCAAATTTTAGGTTGAGCAGAATTTCTGATCATTTTAATTTACTATGCATCGGATTTCTCATCATGTCAATAATATAAAATATGAAAAAAGTATCTGCGCCATTCTCCATTACTTTAAAATTCCAGTTTTCATTGAATTTTTACAAATTTCGAGTTGAGCACAATTTCTGATCAATTTAATTTGCTCTGTATCTGCATCATCGGATTCCTCATCATCTCAAATATAAAATATGAGGAAAAATGTGCTCTACTAGTCTATGTTTCTTTGTAAACCCAGTTTTCTTAGAATTTTTGGAAATTTTAGGTTGAGCAGAATTTCTGAACAATTTAATTTGTTCTGCATCAGATTCCTCATCATCTCAAATATAGAATATGTGGAAAATTGTGCTCTGCTAGTCCTTGTTTCTTTGCAAACCCAGTTTTCTTACAATTTTTGGAAATTTTAGGTTGAGCAGAATTTCTGAACAATTTAATTTGTTCTGCATCAAATTCCTCATCATCTCAAACATAGAATAAGTGGAAAAATGTACTCAATGTTTCTTTATAAACCCAGTTTTCATTGAACTTTTGGAAATTTTAGGTTGAGCAGAATTTCTGAACAATTTAATTTGTTCTGCATCAAATTCCTCATCATCTTAAACGTAGAATAAGTGGTAAAATGTATTCTATGTTTCTTTATAAACCCAGATTTCCTTGAACTTTTGCAAATTTTAGGTTGAGCAGAATTTCTGATCATTTTAATTTACTATGCATCGGATTTCTCATCATGTCAATAATATAAAATATGAAAAAAGTATCTGCGCCATTCTCCATTACTTTAAAATTCCAGTTTTCATTGAATTTTTACAAATTTCGAGTTGAGCACAATTTCTGATCAATTTAATTTGCTCTGTATCTGCATCATCGGATTCCTCATCATCTCAAATATAAAATATGAGGAAAAATGTGCTCTACTAGTCTATGTTTCTTTGTAAACCCAGTTTTCTTAGAATTTTTGGAAATTTTAGGTTGAGCAGAATTTCTGAACAATTTAATTTGTTCTGCATCAGATTCCTCATCATCTCAAATATAGAATATGTGGAAAATTGTGCTCTGCTAGTCCTTGTTTCTTTGCAAACCCAGTTTTCTTACAATTTTTGGAAATTTTAGGTTGAGCAGAATTTCTGAACAATTTAATTTGTTCTGCATCAAATTCCTCATCATCTCAAACATAGAATAAGTGGAAAAATGTGCTCTTGCTACTTTATGTTTCTTTATAAACCCATTTTTCCTTGAATTTTTGCAAATTCAAGTTTAAATTCAAAATTCAAATTCAACAATGATCTGGTAATGTCACTCGCTACTTTCTCTCTGGATAGGCCATCGCTATACTTTTATATACATCTGTTTGTCTCAGACATATACAGTAATCCCAGTAATCTCTGGCGTGTTTATGTTTACGTGTACGAAGTAACCACAATTCAAAATAATAACTTTATCTACTTATTCATTAGTTTTAGCACAATTTAACAGTTTAGCACGTTTACAAACATTCGGTATGTATCAATAGGACACTATTTAACACGTTATGGCCTATACCGAGAGGAGCGAAGTGAGCGACGTTGCCAGATCTTTGGTGCTGCGTCGGATTCCACATGGAAAAATGTGCTCCATGTTTCAGTATGAACCCAGTTTTCTTCGAATTTTTGTAAATTTAAGGTTGAGCAGAGTTTCTTGTCAATTCTATTGGTATGCATCGTATTCCTCATTATGTAAGAAATAGAAAATATAAAAAACGTATTTTAGCCATTTACTTTAAAATTTCAGTTTTCATAAAATTTTTGCAAATTATGAGTTGAGCAGAATTTCTGATGAATCTAATTTGTGCTGCATCATCTCAAAAAAGCAAATGTGGAAAATTGTGCTCCATGTTTCTTTATAAACCCAGTTATCCTTGAATTTTTGGAAATTTTAAGTTGAGCAGAATTTTTGATCAATTTAATTTCTTCTAAAATATGGTAATAACTACTTTTGCTACTTTCTATACCTTTGAAAACCCAGTTTTTTTTGGAATTTTTACAAATTTTAGTTGGTATGCATCGTATTCCTCATCATGTAAGAAATAGAAAATATAAAAAAGTATTTTAGCCATTTCCCATTTGTACTTTAAAATTTCAGTTTTAATTGAATTTTTGCAAATTTTGAGTTGAGCAGAATTTCTGATGAATCTAATTTGTGCTGCATCATGTCAAAAAAGCAAATGTGGAAAATTGTACTCCATGTTTCTTTATAAACCCAGTTTTCCTTGAATTTTTGCAAATTTTAAGTTGAGCAGAATTTCTGATCAATTTAATTTGTTCTAAAATATGGTAATAACTACTTTTGCTACTACCTATACCTTTGAAAACCCAGTTTTTTTTTGGAATAAATAACAAATACTTCAGCCATTCAATATTTCTTTCTGATTATTTTAATTTCAATAACAAACCGAGTATCCTACTAGGTATAAATCGTAGTAGTGTTTCAAATTTTATAATGCGAAAATTTTCAAGTTTAGAAAATCAATTCGAATTCGCGCGTGTCGCGTGGACAACAAATTACAATTTGCGCGTAAAATATCGTTAATTAAAAGCGCACGACTGGAGCACGTGTTTCGGAAGGGATGGTGTTGGTTTTTGGGTCGCTGTTGACTGCGTGGTGTGGGTTTTCGAAAAGGGGGTTATCGAAGCCCGCATAATTAAACAAATCGCCGTTACGGTCGTCCATGAAGTGCACTTTGTTATAAATTAATTTGCGAGGACGGTTTCCGGTACCGAGGTTTTTAAACGGTCGAAACCCAAAATGCCCCCTAATTGATGATGTATTAGCTAGGTTTAACGATGATTAAGTAAGGGTGTAAAACGAGGTGAAAGATAAAAAATAAAAATAATTAAAAAAAAAATGTTTTATTATTTACAAAAATAACAAATCTATTTTTATCTTAATAATTCGTTGAAAATAAATATTCGTATACATTTTTGTTTTTGGGAATTTGATCTAAATAAATTATAATAATAACAAAAATTGGGGGGAAAATTTAATTAAAAAAAAAATCAGGTTCTCGTTGTACACCCTTCACGGTCACCTGGAACAATAAGAAAAGAGTATTTTTTAGAAATTAAATTTTTTTTGTGCACAAGTTGATGGATTAATAATAAAAATTCAACTCGATCTATAGAATTCTCAAATTCCCCAAAGCAATCGGACGACACAGACACGCGAAGAGAAGAAGAAGAAGAAACAATCGAAACTAAACGCCTCAAAAGATATATGTAGGCTTTCCCGAAGTGGATGGTTCCTTAGAAGGTGACTGTAACGGATTGAGGACTCCTATGGGAAAGTTACAATCTAAGCCCCTCGTTCGTCGAGAAGTTTTGGTCACGGCAAATGCCTTTACGATCGACGGGGGTAATATAAAGAAAATGAAAAACACTGCTGCACACCAACGTGTCTTTGTGTATGTAAGAGGGGTTCTTTGCAAATAGTTGTTGAGATGGAAAATACGAAAAAGGAAGAAGTTTCGTCACCGGAAACAACTGGGTTGTTTTTTTTCTATGTTAGAGGTGGTGGCGCATTTTAAAATGCTAATCTTCGCAAATGGGCCGAGCGTTATTTTGAAATATGGGTTTGTTTTACATTTTTATTGCGGTACTCTAAGGTGGGTGGTCGCTTTCAATTTGATACCTTCCGCAACAGCCGCTAAAATAATAGCAGGGTGCGCGGGGGAGAGACAAAGAAATAAATTTTCGTTAAAAAATAGTTTTGTTAAAAAAAATGTTGGTGGGACGACGATAAATCGGCACCACGCCCCATCAGATTAACTTGACACAATAGTTTCCAGAAACTTAAAAAGATACTCGATCGCACCCACCCGAGCGGGAAATGAGACCGCCGCAGATAAGAAGGGCGGAGAAGAAGAAGTGCGCGTTTTAAAACTCGAACCGACATAAATCGGCCCTTACAGATGGCGCACAGTTGCCACGGCACAATGCTTCTGCAAGATCTACACCCTTCCCTCTTTTACTTTACCCGGTTTTCACGTCTCTAAACCCAGCCAGTTTTAATTTAGCCAATTTAGAAAAAAAATCAAAACGAAAAATATTTTAGCTAGATAACGACAACATTCAAGAGATACAAACTGGAAATGTTAAAATTTAACGGAACCTTAAATCAAATGGAATCCGCAATATCTCAGCGGAAAATCCGGAATAAGCTGCGACGCGCCCTCCGGCGCAATAAAAGGAAATCTGCTTTATTATGCGACCCCTGGTGGAATCGTAATCTTTACTTCAAACACCGGAGATTTTCTTGAAAATCTTATTGTAAACGGACTAACACTCAAGAAATAAATAAAACGATTTGTTAAAAACGATTAAAATCTCGGAACTTCGTAATGAAGTACTTTTTACTTATATATTCTTAATATAAGAATTTTTTTTAAACACCATTTTGAGAATCAAGTATATAATATCCATGACTTAGGGAGGGGTAAGAGACCTGAGTCTCTTAATTTATGAGGCCGCGGGCAAACCAGCGGATTTATGAACGGTTGGTTTTGTATCCGACGAACCTCCGCCGCTGCAACCGAAATTGCATACACAGAGAAGGGCGAAAGGGGGTGCAAAGTAAACGGGGAGACAAACGGACGCCGCATTTCGGTGTTTCAACGACTTCCTGGGTTTGTACCAGCCATTGTCTCTTCTCCTGGGTCCTTTTCGGTAAACCACAATTATACTATTCTAATAAGAAAAAAGCGTTTAAAAATAGTAGCCATCTTTGCGTTCGTTTCTTTTCATCTTTTCGAAGAAACACTATAAAAAACATCGTGATACGATCTTCTTTGCTCGGATTTTTTTCTTAACACGCCGGTCCTGACCGTGGCGCAGCGGTCATATTTCAGTATCGTAACGCGTTTATCATACGAACAAAGGTCTCCTTTATTGGTCAGTCATGTCCGGGGCTGGAGCGCCAATATTTATGGCCGGCACAGGTGAGTTACGGCCAGCTTTTATTTTGTCAAATTTGTTTGTCGACGAGAACTTGAAAGAACGAGACGAAGAAGAAGAAGAAGAAGTCGGATTTTTTCTATACGCTCCAACCATTTCTTAACGTTTTTTTATCTAGACCCTACCAAAAACACCGTAGGAGGTGTTTCTGACGCGAGAAAAGAAAGAAAAAAGCGAGAGGAAATAATAACCGTTGATTTATTTCGCTTCGAGGGATTATTTTCGGGGATTTCCTTAATTTGTCAGTATTAAAAAAATTCTTATTAAAAAGGATTTTTTGAGGTACTCTCATTATAAAGAAACAACATTCCTCAACATTAACAAAAAATAGAAGTGGAATCATCCCCAGGTAGGAAACCCAACCCAAATCACAAGAAAATGTCAGTTAAAAACTTTAAAAAGTCGAAGCGGCCATTTTTCCCCGATAGATAAGATAAATTTTAAGAATTATATTGAAGAAATATATATCCATTAAAATCGGAAATGGAAATAATTCCATATATACATAGCCAAGAAAAATCAATATACAGATGAATGACCTGGAATATAAACAGGGTTTGGTCGTTTCAAATAAAATTTTTATTAGCAAGTTAACGCGCCATCTACAACTAAGAAGAAACACTAAAATAAAATCATAAACTTTAATCACACTTTAATTTCAAATCAAAGTTTAGCAATAAAAAATAAAAAAATAATAATAAAATTTCCAAACTAAAAATAAAGGCAATAAACGAAACCGAACGACTTAAAAAGAGAGAGAAACGAAGGGGAAATCCCAAAGGCCATCAAAACAAACCGTAAACATAAAATAGCGACCGTTATTACCGACCCATTTTAACACAAAAGCCAATCGACTCGTCGTCGGCAAAGTGGTCTCTCCCGGAGCGGGCCGGATCGCTTTGTATATGGAGGGGGTAACCCAAGGTCATCGTCGATCCGCCACCTAGCAGAGAGCGGCTACACTATAAACCATGTGGAATGGGCGCTTAGCGCGTTTTCGAACCTCCGGGTGCGGTTCTCCGTCGCCATCTAGCGGGAATTAATGGGATTAAGGGACGGTTTGATGGCGATTGATGTTTATAGTTCGGGCTAACGCAACGAGAGGGCAATAAAATCACCGTAAGTGGCTACGGAACGTGCCCTGTCCGACTGAATATTTTATCCCCTTACATTTACCCGAAGAAGGAAAGATTCTAAAAAAAGAGACAGAAAGGAGCCGAAAAAGAGAAATAACCCGGAGTGTTATTTATAGCGGATATTTTTGGGATAATGACATTTTAATGCGACGCGCAATGTTGGCGCCGATTTCAACATAAAAAAATCACCATCAGGAAACGCTTTTTAAGTTAATAATATAATTATAAAAGTAATCGATTTCAATTGAATTTAATTTACGTTCGCGATTATTTTCGAAAGTGTCGATTAGTTTTAATCGAGATTCATAAAACGTCACATTACGAGCAATAATCGTTTGGCGTAACGCGGCAGTCGCGATGCGGATGACGGTATAAAACGGGGTTTTGATGACTGCTGCCAACGCGAAGACCGAGGCGCGTAAATGATTTAAAATTACCCCTCCAGACGATTTACATGCGAACCTTGCCGACGAAGAGATCTAACCGACGAGATATAAACGGCCATAATGCGGCGGATATGCAAAAACCGGTTTAAACACGTCAAAGAAGGACACGCCCGCAGCAATTCTTACACCTCCTTTAAACTAATTGAACGAGCAATTAGTTATTAACAACAAACATTACATTTTATTACCTAATGTTTTACACTTTAAGAATATTAAAATTTTCTTTTATGGAACAACTTTTTTGCTAATCGTAATTGAAAATATAAAACTTTTTGCATTAACAGATTTGATTATCAGGTTTTTTTTTAAACTGGTGACATCATGCATATGATGAAGATGATGAAGACAAAAAATGTGTTTATATAGGATTTTCCAGCTATGAAGGTGACATTGTCATTGCTGTTGCTGCAATACACAATGATGAAGAACTTAGTTTCAAGTCAGGTTGATGAAAAATATTATTAAACACGATTTATTCCTTATTTTTCTTTAATAAGATATGTAAATTAGTGGTAACTTTTTTATTCCATTGCCAAATTTGGATTGTGTACACTCATTTTATTCAGTACATCATTCTGCACATTTTCGTACCAAATATAAATCAATTACCCCCTCAGTAAGTCTTAAAGTTGAGTTTAAACCCATTTTATTGAATATTTTAGGTTTTTTGTGATGGTTTTGGATAAATGTTTTATTATAACTGTTGGGAGAAAAGTTTGTAAATGAAATTTCTTTGTAATAAAGCAAAAAAACATTATCCGAGAACAATTATAAACAAACTATAATTATTACCAACCTAACGAATTTAAAATCGTATATATTTCAGACTTGCGGTGTTTAACAACATAAATGATTTTAAGTTAAAAATTAAAAATCATGGATGAGAATAATAGTAATAAAAATAGTTTATAATAAACCATAAAAACGAAATTTATGGTTTTAGATCGAAATTTTAGTTATAAACCATAAAATCCTAAATTTACGATTTTAGATAAAAATGCTTTTGTAACTTGAAAAATAAAAATGTTAGGAGAAAACGTTTTTAATAAAAATTGTTGATAATAAAGCATCAAAACGTTATCCATAAACAATTATAACTCAACTGTGATTAGTACCAACCTAGCAAGTTTGAAATCTCAAACATATCAAATTTGAGGTATTTAATAATTAATAACATAATCATGTTTAATTCAAAAATTAATGACGATAAATGAGAATGATTATCATAAAAATTGCTCATAATACAATGTAAAAAATTAATCCATCAATAATTTTATTCCAAGTACTTTGTAATTTTAGTTATTACCACAAAATCTTGAAATTTCTAAATTGGCGATTTCAGATAAAAATTCTTTTGTAACTTGAAAAATAAAAATGTTAGGAGAAAACGTTTTTAATAAAAAATGTTGATAATAAAACATCAAAACGTTATCCATAAACAAATATAACCCAACTGTAATTAGTACCAATCTAGCAACTTTAAAATCCCAAACATATCAAATTTGAGGTATTTAATAACAAAATAATGTTTAACTCAAAAATTAATGACTATAGATGAGAATGATTATCATAAAAATTGTTCATAATACAATATAAAAACTTAATCCATCAATAATTTTATTCTAACTACTTCGAAATTTTAGTTATAAACCATAAAATCCAGAAATTTTTAAATTTACGATTTTAGATAAAAATTGTTCATAATAAAGCATCAAAACATTATCCATAAACAATTATAACCCAACTGTGATTAGTACCAATCTAGTAAATTTAAAATTCCAAACATTTCAAATTCAAAAATTTAAAACTTAATCCATAAACAATTTTGTTCCATGTTTATTATAATGATAGTTAATCACAAAATATTTGTTTATGCAATATAATAAAGATAAAGTGAAATTCTCATAAGCTGAGTTGGGTCAAATGGGAGAATATATCACGCCGTAGGAAATTACATTCTCCTTGTCTTCTCCACAGGTTAATCTTATGTAAAACTCTTCCATATATGTCTAATAGAATGCGATGTATAATATATAACATTAATGTTAGATTTAAATTTTTCAACACAAATTAATCTAATTATAACTAAATAACTAAAAATAACCACCAAGCAGGTTAAGTTGTGAAGATTTATGACCCCACTTAAAAAGTTTCTTTGTTATCTCTAAAGTTAACCCCTATTTTTAAAACTCTCTTCACTAGATACTCTTCTACTATCTGTACATTTTTTATTGTAATTAGGTTTGAGATAAAACAAAATAATTTAAAGTAACCCCACTTTAGTTCTTTGCGAGTGGGTTTTGTTGTAGGGGCGGGATTTTGCCGCCCTTCCTTTGCGCCTGCGATAATTCCGCAATTATTTCTGATTGAATTATAATTAGATCCGATCTTTCGCGCGCAGACCGCCGCGAGTTCTTAAAAATTATCGTCGGCCGGCAATTGGCCCGGGGATTTATGGTCGATTACCGCCCTGTAATTTACACGAGAGTCTCGGTATCTCGTAAAGGAATTAATATCCTCAGGACCACCATAAAAGAATAAAATTGTTTTCTGTATAATATTGTTTCTCTTTTATGGTTTAGGTTTAATCTAGTTTTGGTTGACTCAACAAATAACAAATCCTAAAGTAATTAACCTGAGTCAAGTTTTCCCCCTTGGAATAGAGGGAGGAGACCTTTTTCGGGTGGGATAAATCTTGTGTGTGGATTATCCGGAAGGTTGTCTAGGGAATTATCCCCAATTTGATTGACCAATAAAAGCAAACGGTGGACCTGTTTTGGATGTTGCCGAAGAGGAAACTAAATGGAACACCACAACACTAACTAAAATTCTTAATTACGTCTGGGGAACGAAACGATCCTCTCTCTGTAAACCGAACCGGGGCTGGTGTTCTTTCCTTTTTCTTCGCGGTCGTCGTCGGCTGCATATTTAAGGTGCTATTTACGAGGTCAACCGCAACGGACCGGTCTTCGGTGGAGACTTAAGAAAGACATCAGCTCCGCGCGGTCGTGATATGCAATTTCGAAAAACGCACGCACGTGACTTCATCCACGGTCCGACTTATAAGGGCCCTAATTGCCGACGATCGTTTCGAAGAACGAGAAACGGGGGCTACCGTTAATAATATACGGTTTGTGGTATCCGTTTGTTTATTTCTTTTTAAGTATCAATTGATAAATGAAAACATTTATAAATAAAAATAAAAATTCTTACCTTAATTTTTACAAGTGCAACTGCTAGCCAATCGCCGAGATCGTCTAAGTATATCCGCTCCACTAGTTCTGGTCCACTTGGGCTGCTGCCGCCGCAGCCGCCGCCGCCGCCGCAGCTTTTTGGGCTTGTGCCTGTTTTTCTTGTTCGTTAAGTTCTTTGATCGCTTGAATTTCTTTCTTTAATTTCATCCTTCGGTTTTGGAACCAAATTTTGATTTGTCGTTCCGTTAGGCAAAGCGCGTGTGCCATTTCTATACGCCGCCTCCTCGTCAGGTAATGATTCGTGTGGAACTCCTTCTCCAATTCCAACGTTTGGTACCTGGTGTACGTTTGTCTTCCTCGTCTGCGGAGTCCATTTGCGCCTAAAAAGAATTAAAACGAATTAGTCACGCAGCAAAAAAAAAAGATGGTTCTATAAGAATAGATGGGGGTTGATGGTTTCAAGTCGAAGTCGAGACTGAGTCTAGGGAACCATCGAATGGGGCCCAGATGGGAAGGGCAGTGCCCCATTCGCGATTGGTCCTCGGGCGACGATTCCCGCAGCGTTTCTCTAAGATGGAAACGCGAGATCGGCCATAAGAGATAAAGGTGAGGGGTCCAGGTAGTAAGTCCCCGGACGGTCGTAAGTCATGGCTCCGGACACGGAGGATTTTAAAATGGTCCGTGGCAGAAGCGGCAATTAATCAAGTGTTTTGGCTGTGGCGCTTTTTATTTATGGAGGTATTTATCTCGAACCCTCCACACCACATTTTGCAAAAAGTACCAACAAAAATTTCATCTTAATAATAATAATAATATAATACTTTATTCCCCCCATTTTACCAAAAAAGCGTAGAGTACGTCAATTTAACAATAATTACTTTGTAATATAATACACATTGTCAATGGTATACATCGGATTTTCCGTGATAATAGCTTTCAGAAAAATTCAAAGTAATTCTAACCAATACGGCACATTCCAGTACATAAATTCCATACAAGGTAGATATTTTATAGTCTTTAAAGTAACTTCTACAGCTATTAGTATTTTTTAGACCAAAGATTGCTCTTACACACCTCTTCTGTAGTATGAAGATTCTGTCTATACCAACACCTTATCAAAAGACAACTCCATATCTTAGCAAGGAATGGACATATGCATAATAGGCACTTAATGCTGCCTCAATGCCAGCTGATCTGGAAATAATCCGAATGGCATAGGAGAAATGACTGATCTTGCCAGCAAGGAAATCAATATGATTGGTTCAAAATCTGCTGGCTTTATACCACTTGTGGTAGCTTTACCTTCAAGGCGGTTTATTAGTTGCCAAGACGCTCTTATTTTATTATTAGAATTAATAATGTAATCTGTATTCAACTGTTTTTTAGTAGTTTCAATTTCACTCTTTATCAATTTTTTTATTCTTGAGGCTTTCGTACATTTGTCCTTTTATTGCTGATAGTGTTTTTATTTCTTGAGTAATCCACTTACTTTGATTTTCACTAACATTTATCTTTTTTACTTTCACAATCTGATGAATTATGGAATTAAGTTTCCCAACAAATAAATTGTGACATTTCGTGGAATCAATCTTCCAGATGTTGACTTATTAAATCTAGCTTATGTTTCGTAAATATTCTTTCTTTAATATATTACGAATCATTTATTGCAGTATGGGTTTCTATGATTACTCTTTGAGTGTAATGATCCGATAAGTTTGAATGATTAGTGTCACTTCCACATGAAAGTACATTAGTAAAAACATTATCTATCAGTGTACTGGTCATTTTAGTAACTCTGGTAGGATCATTTACAGTGCCCTCAAGATTGTGTGCTTTGAATATATCTAACATCTGTTTAGACTCTTTGCTGGTTTTCTTCAAATCAATCCAAAATAGACTCCAGTGACTGAAAGAATAGATCCAACTCCGTTCTAGATTTGTTCGGAGGAGAATAAATGTTAATCACAATCATTTCAATTTTGCTCAATTTTACTGCACTACACTCTCTAATTGCAGATACTTGCTCGATACTTTTTTGTTTTAGGTGAAGTAACTCAACATACTATATTCCCCTCCGCAATAAAATACAGGAACCACCATGGGATTTCTTAGTTTTAGTAAATAAGGATGCAACATGGAAACCATCTTTAAATACAGGTTCAGTTGGTTTTAACCAATGTTCGGAGAGTAAAACTGCATTGACCTCACCTTCTAGACTGTCAACAAGAATCAAAAGATCAACAATTATTTCTTAAGCTTTGAATATTCTTGTTTATAAGTGGTTAATTAAGTAGTCTGTTTTTGATTCATCCGAACTCGGAATAAAAACCGGTTCACTCGAACTCCACTTGGCCACGTCGTAGCATTTTCAATCTTTTCATATTGTTCCTCTAATACAGATACTTTAAATGAAGCATACTCCTCAGGGTATTGAGCATTCATTTTTCACATTTTATATCAGTTAGACTTTGGGTTTTGAAATGATTTATTACATCTTCTGTAGTTGTATTGGGATATAAACGGTAGACATGGAAATGATGATATTTTTGGGCACCTTTACAATTGTATTAATTGCAGCTTCCATTATTGTATTGGAAGTGCGTTTTTTGCGTTTTGCCATTATTTTTTTATAGTCATCATCAGTAGAATTTAATTGATTTTTAATCGAATCTTTGGTATATTTAACTTCTACAAAATTATTTTGTTCTAAGTCATTATCTCGATTATCTCTCATATTCTCTGTGAATTGGTTAGAGCTGACATCTAACGGTGTTGCCGTTGGGTTATTAGAAAAATTCTTTAACTTAAGAAATCCTTTCAACGATTCAATTTCAAATTACTTGTTATTTCAGACACTACTTTTACCATTGTAGCCTCCAATTTTAGTGAGATTAAATCGGCAATATCATCCATAGAGTTCAACTTCATTTGTGGATTTAAGGTTAGGTCATTTTCCTTACAGTTATCGCAACTCCACACTTTTAATTTCCCGGCTTCTTTGAGTTTTGAAAACTGCTCCGGTGAGATTTTAACACAGGAAGTAAGGAAATTTCCACTACAATTCCCCCTACAAGACATACAATCATCTTGACTCAAGCTTAAGCTTGAAGCAATACTGTAAAAGGTTATTAATAAGTTTACACTTGTTCGTACACCCTCTTGGACGGAGAGCATAGCCGCTTGGGGATAAAAAAGGCTGATCTGGTATTTACGAGCAACGGCATAATTGCGTGCCTGTTTCCCTTGCCCTGATTGAGATACACTCGTCGGGAGCGAGCGTGTGCGAACCGGCGTCGGCCGCTGGTCCGCCGCCGCCCATTTTACGACCGACGTCCGCGCATATTTCGTTAATAGCATGAGTGTGGCGCATTAAGGGAGCCCCATGGCCCGTCCTCAGCAATCTGCGTGCATCTAGATATGTAAAATGGCGCGCGAGGTAATGAAGATGATAGCATGGAGCGCAGAACGGAAAGGGGGATTTGCACCCCGAGGAGAACCTATCAATAACCATCGGCGATATCTTTTAAGATAACCAATCGATACATCACAATGTCGTGTCTACACCTAGATAAAAAAAGAAATAAGAAAGTTAAAATCTTAAAAGAGAGTTTTACAATTTCCCTTAGTCGAGTCAAAAAGATTTATTGGCGGCTATCCAATTCTTCGAACTTCCCCCCGAATCCCGCGGGTACAATTCCAATCAAACAAAGTAGCTACCCCAACTTGGGCGTTCCATCCCTCCCGCAAAAACTTATTTTTATTCGACCGATTTATTTGAGTTCCACCCCTTTCTTCTACTTCAATTTTCCCTCAATATTATAAATATTCACGCCGCATTGAACTCTCTTTCTCTCTCTTAACCCGAGTATTACTATTAAGCAAAAACCGGGTAGAGTTAGGGGAAAAGGAAGTTTATATAAGACCTGGACGGGCGAGGGCGGGGGGAACGTAACTCACCCCGAATTTACTGGCGCAGTTTAATTGGGAAGTCTGTCGCGTTCTCCTTCGGGCGCCATACGTTAGTCGGAGGAGCGAAAAAATGGGGTGACAAATCATCCCGCCCCCGCGTATCCAAGATGTCGCCCTTAAATCGTCCCAAAACATTTTTACCGAGGGGAAAAGACTAAAATTTTCTTACACAAAGATAATTTATAAGTCGTTAAATAACTTTGGGTATCATTCAAAAATAATCATGAGTGAGGAAAAGTATAAAACTTAC
This sequence comes from Onthophagus taurus, assembly GCF_000648695.1. Lineage (NCBI taxonomy): Eukaryota > Metazoa > Arthropoda > Insecta > Coleoptera > Scarabaeidae > Onthophagus > Onthophagus taurus. The sequence continues at coordinate 504,569 of NW_019280880.1, forward strand.
TACTTAGCTTTATGTTGCGGTGATGAGACAAATTTGGATCACAACCCAAGCAAGAAAAAAGTTTTTGCAAATCGCGGAAATAATTAATCGCTATACAAAGTCAACTGTAAGTGTAACGATGCGTTGGAGTGCATTTTTATGTACATCTACTGTTTTGGGACAACTATATTACTGCTTTATGATGCGATATAACCACATTTCATTTACGACAATGATTAGACAAACTTGGATGCCAACCCAAGCAAGAAAAAAGTTTTTGCAAATCGTTATGCTAAGTGCAGAAGCAATTAATCGCTATACAAAGTCAACTGTATGTGTAACGATGCGTTGGAGTGCATTTTTATGTGTTTTGGGACAACTGTATGACTGATTTATGTTGCGATATGACCACATTTCATTTATGACAGTATTGAGACAAATTTGAATCACAACCCAAGCAAGAAAAAAGATTTTGCAAATTGTTGTACTAAGTGCAGAAACAAATAATCGCTATACAACATCAACTATAAGTTGTAAAGTTGTTTAAAGAACTGCTGGACACATTTTACTTCTGCACGAAAACTGTAAATCTGGATATTTATGTGATATTTGAATGACGATGTAATGGTCAAAATTAAGTTGGGTTGGCGAAGATGGCGAACCTCAAAGAAGCGGTGGCCATCATTCGATGAGCTCTACTGTATAAAAGCTGCCGAGGTTGATATGGTAGTCTTGTCGACCAAACAGAATCTTGCCATTAATAATAATAATAAACTTTATTTCTAATTATATTACATCATTGGTATATTTGCAGCAAAAAATTCGTTAACTGTGTACAGAGTTTTTTTCAAACACATAGCCGATTTAATTTTTATACTATTAGGTATGTGGTTGTATACTTTAACACAAAAATTAAAAGTACTTTTTTGCACTTTGGCATACTGAGTTTTTGGTGGCAGTAAATAATAATTTTCCATACCCCTTGGGCCATAAACATGTTGCTGTTCATATTTTGAAAAGAAAGTATAATTATTCTTTACAAATAATTGCTGATTCAAGAATTATTATAGATGGTAGTGTTAGAATTTTATGATATTTAAAAACGGGTTTACGTGATTCTCTCATTGGGAGACCAAAAACTGCTCTCACACATTTTTTTTGAGCAATGAAAACGCGCCTTATTTCAACTGAGTGTCCCTAGAAAATAACCCCATATCTGAGTAGCGATTCTAC